>JAJGOT010000337.1:245000-252500 GCA_022457155.1 Cladopsammia gracilis | reverse complement strand
TGACATGTTATAGCTATCAAAATGTTCCTAGATAAATTCTAGGAAAAGTCAGAAAATTTCAGCCTCATAGCTATTTCGGTGTAAAAGTTATTACAATTTTACTGGAGGGGGGGGGGGGGGGGTTCGAAAAGCCCCCCCCCCAGTCTGAATAGGGTTAAAAAAAAAACATTTAATCCAGCCCTTCCGAACATACGTCGAACCATTTTCAACAATCTGAACATTCTTCGTTCTTCACAACGATGCAAAGAAGCATTCCCTTCTCCTCCTCTCATATCGTACCGCCGATGCAACAACCTCCGTGACATTTTAGTCAGAGCCAAACACCGCAGACCACCCCCCCCAAACACCAGGAGCTTTCCGCTGTAACAGAAATAGGTGCAAAACGTGTCCTTTTATCTCAGAGGGAACCACGTTTTACACCTTTTTCTCTACAAACGAACAACAACGAATACGACACCACATCTCTTGCTCATCTACGAATCTCATATATATGATACAGTGCTGCAGATGCAAAGTAAAATACATAGGAGAGACTAAACGACATCTCAGCGACAGATTTGGCGAACACAGACGCGCAATCGAAAAAGCCATTAACCAACATCACATTCATCAGCCTACCGCCGTTTCAGATCACTTTACTCTTCCTGGCCATTCAATCAATGACATAGAACTCATTCCCCTTGAACTCATTAACTCTGACAGAGACGCCATTCGTAAGGCCAGAGAAGGATTTTTAATTTCCAAGGGCAAGACTCTTGAACCCTATGGGATGAACAGACGCGATGAAACTTAATATATTTCTATTTTTATAGTAGCTTTTGTAAACGTTTCTACTGTTTATTTTTGTTAACCAATCATATTTAATCTTTCATTTGAATCATTTTATATCTTGTAACCGTTTTATTCCATTTTTACTTAGCTCTTTGTAGCCCCTGATGAAGGTTAGTTTTGCCTAACCGAAATATTGGGCAATAAAATACCCTTTATAGCTGTCCGATCAGCCTTGCATTCAGTTTTAAGTTTAAAAAAAAACTCAATTTGCCTGAAGTTGCATTGGTTAAGATAGATAAAAGACTAAACCAGGTTGAACAGGTTTTAAACAGTTTTTAGAGTCGGTGTGATCAGGATCCCGCACCCCTCCCCTGGATACGCCACTGCAATTTACGATATTTATTACTATGAATATCTTGTTAATAACATTCTGCTAACAAAAATTGCTCTTATTTTAATAGGTTGTTTATTCCGCCGCTGAGAAGAGAAGAGAAAAGGGTAAGTTTTGATCAAGCTGAGAAAGTAAACTGAATTTCTTTGACGGCAGTGGCTACATTAGAAAGGGGTCTGCTGGGTGCTAAATTTACCAAACTGTTTTAAGATGTGTTAACATGAAGTGGCTTTGCTATCACTCACACTCACTCACTCAGCCGGCTGCAAGACAGTCGGCCACGATCTTTCTCCATTGCTTGCGTTTTTTTTTTCAGCCCTTCTGATTTCATGTTGAAGCAGTGGATGCTCACTGTTTATCACCTTTGCGATGTATTGGTGGAACAGTTCAAATGACCATGTCAATGGGCTTGACATTAAGCCGTTGGTCTTGTCTCCTTCCCCTTCTCATAGTTAGATATAATTGGGGACATTACACTGGTATCACTGTTCATATGCCTTCAAATAGCGCTCAAATGGACGGTTTACGGTCACCTCGCCACCACGGAGTTTCGCCACCAAGAGAAGTCACCTCACCACCAAGCAAAGTCACCTGGCCACCAAAGTAGTCGCCTTGCTGCCAATTCGCAACCAAGAAGTAGCTGTTCGATTAGAATATGAAAAGTAACTTTATTATTTTGTGCCGAAATCGTTGTGCCGTCACGTTCGATCGTGGAGCCGCCATCTTCGATTATTTGACGAACGAAATCTGGGAAGAGGAATGTTCAAAGTCTAGCGTTCAAAGATAATTCTGAAACCATTTTTGAACAACGTTCGAACATGCTCTCGTATTTTTCCAAGCTTTATATAATGTGCGTTCTACGTTTCCGTTCCTATATATTTTATCATGTTATGAAAGTACTGTGCGCGCGTTATGATTTTGACACATGTTTACTCGGTTTTTCGTATTTTTTCTGTTACACTAAGTAGCGTTTGTCACAACTTATCTTGCAACGGCGCAACAACAGCGCGGTCCGATAGTATGCAAGTTGGTTAAGGTTTGGTTTATAAGGACATTATTCGATTCTTCATTGTTTGTTGTTCAGTGTTAAAGAAATCTAGACTTTGCTTGGTGGCGAGGTGACTTCTCTTGGCGAGGTGACCGGATACCAAATGGGACGATCAGTCTTCGTACAAGAAGATTAGACGTTCACGTTTTGTGGACGAACGGTTACATCGATCTTGTACGAAATGGAAACCAATAAATTAAGACGGATTTTAGACACTCAAGGCTAGGCCTTGGCGGATTGTGCTCCTAAAAGTGGCATATTATGCTACTAGCAGTGCTCGAAATTTTGCCAAATTATGCCAAAATTATGCCACAATTCCCAAATTATGCTCCTGATTTCCGAAATTATGCTCACAAAATGACGTAGATTCTGTACATTTAGGCGCGCAATAACGACACCAAATTATGATGTTTTTCAAATAAACTGTTGTTGTAAATTTATTTGTGTTTTATGGCAGTTTGTCTCGGCCCTCAGCTGTCCAAATTAGCTGCTCGCATCTCTGAACCGTTTGTAAAATGCCTTCAACGACTTAACGATCACACTTGTATATACTGACTGAACCAAAAGAGCAGTACTCTCTTGATTTAAACTAACTCAAACTATAGCGAACTATAACGTTGAAAGTATCAAGCCACGAAGTAAATCAACTTGTCTTGACAGTTCTGAGTTCTTTCAGCACCAATAATTGCTTGAATAAACATGGATAAGAATAGTATACACAAGTCAACATCAGCGCTTATTGTACTGCAACATTACGCTGGCCTGGAGATAGCCTGCAAGAGCGCTGTCAGCTGCTGATCGCTAAATGCAGAATTCGCCAAAAGAGGCCTAGTAACTAAGCATGTTAGAACAAAGTCAATACTACTATTAGCATAGCTAAAACACGCATTGCAAGAACATACTACCTTAATTTAATTTATTTCTGTAGAAAATACACCATATTTACTGAATTTTATGAATCTATGCTCCAAAAAGTGCTAAAATTTGCTAATTATGCCGTGGCAGTGCTCGTTTAAAAAATTATGCTTTTTTGCTCCAATTATGCCAGAAATTATGCTAGCACAATCCGCCAAGGCCTACTCGAGGCGCCAGAAAGGAACGAAAAATGTTCGACTCTGGCCGAACTTTGGCAAATCGCTGTTCTGTGAGAATTAACGTGAGTAATCTTTGGCATATATTATTATGTTTTAGACGTTCACATCTTGACTAGTGACTTGCTGTACATTGATAAAACTGTATTTCGGAATTTTCTTATACAAAGCCTTTATAAGGCCGCCATATTTATAGTCCGCAAATCGTTCGTTATGCGCATGCTGCGCGACAATCTTGTCTTAGATTTCTGGCCATGCCATTTGCGCTTTTAATGCACACATGGAAATTGCGTTGTTTAAATGCCTTATCATCATTATGAAAATTGAGTTCTTAGTACCCACAATTTTCACAGGGTATACTTATCCAAGGTTCACCGCCTTCAGACTAAAATACATTGTTTCCTTAAACAGCTCACGAATGCTCCAGGGAAGAGCTGTCCAAAGTCGCCCCTAGGTATGTCAAAGATTTCCAAAACCGAGTGTTAAAGAATATAAATTTCGCACGTCCAAGCAACAAAGATTGGTTGATAAGGCTGCATAGCTTCAAGAGAAATCTTTTGATGGTGAGTCAGACCGTATCTAAGTTCACTACCAATTGCAGGTTTTTCTTTCTACATGCAAATATATCCCTCCACTCTTGTATGAGCGCAATATCGATGAATTCATGAAGTGCGACCATTCAAATGAAAGCTGTTGACAAATACTTTTTTGTGGTACTGTTTATTATGCTATAGAAAATGGTTCTAACTTCTGAGCCTATGAATGAAATCCTACATAGCGACCATTCAAATGAAAGCTTTTGATCAGCACTAAATCGTGTGGTGCTGTTTATTATTCCGTGCAAATTCTGTGGACGAAACTATACAGTGCGACCATTCAAATGAGAGCTCTTTTAAAAGCACTACATTTCTGTCCTACTGTTTATTTATATACCATACAAGGTGTTTTAGACGTTTGAGTCTGTGGTTGAAGTCCTACATGGTGTGAGAATTCAGCAGTTCTTCTTTCAATGGTACTGTTTACTGTGGTAATGTATACGAGGTAGTTCTAACATTTGAGTCTGTGGTCAAAACCTACAGTGTAACCATTCAGATGGAAGCTCTTCAGCACTACTATGTTTGATGTTGTAGTTGTCATTTGTATGTTACTGACATCAGTGTACGCCGGACACACCACAATACTTTTACTTTGTCTCCGATAGTAAAAGGATTCATCTTCCGGTCGTTTTTTCTTTCTTTTTGTAGTGGGGATTTAACAAAATGGACAAAAACAGGAATGGTTTAATAGAGCCCAGTGAAGCTGTGGCCGGAAGGTGGAGTCTGCGAGGTTCAAAGGCGGGGTGCAGGTTAGCTTTTGTTCAACAGTGTGATGAGGATAAAAGCAAAAGTGTCTCGCGTCAAGAATGGCTTAAATGCTTTCAAATCCAAGGTAACAACCAGATATACATCATCAATCATCAATCAACTTTCAGGAGTAGTCTTAATTAGCTATGGTAAAATTAATATAGGGCATTAATGTGAAGTATTTTTTAAGCAGTTTTCTTGTTCTAGGTACAGTGTATGTGGAACAACTGTGACATCAAAAACAATAGTACAGCTAAACAAATTTAACTACATTGAAAAGACACCTTTTAACCCTTGCACCTACAAGGAAATTTATCCCTCCACCATGCCTTAGGGGCGAGGAATTCTAAGAACATCCCTTGGCTTTTTTTGTTATCTTCAATAGATAGCCCATGGTGTCCAGGATACGGTAAGGTGTCAAGGTCGCATGTCGATACCGACTAAAGATGACGTTATATGACGCCATAGACATCTAGAGCCGTCATCCACTATCTTGATTTTTTGGATTTCTGGAAAATCACCTCAAAATTCGTTGAAATATATAAAATTAGACTATAAAAGTAAAAATATTAAAGGTAACTTGCAAAATAGAGAATTTAATAACAAAAAGCTCAACAGTTAGGTTATTGATATGCCTATCAGTCATATCAGTCATAACTTGGTCCACATCAGCCCTTTAGCTGCCTTTTAATTATCTGAATTATCCAACCTATTTATAAAATAAAGTATGTATGTATGTACATATGTAAGTACATGTCATGCCAAAACAATTTTGTACGTCAAAGTGAGCCCTAGGAAAAAATGAACAGCCACTGAAAGTCGTTAATAAAATTCCCCGAAAGTTAATTATACATCTTGTCCGTTCCTTCAAGCTTGCAACAAAAGCTGTGCCCGTGGCCAACTTGACAAAGTGCTCTGCCAGTGCAAGTGTCCTCAGAGTGTCATTCAAGGGAAAGTAGCATCGTCGTCTGGATTTCCTCTTCGAGATGTCGCTATCTTATTAGGCTCCTCACCGTACACGGAACTGGCGAAGACAAATAAGAGTGGACACTTTGTAATGATTGAAAACTGTGAACGTTTGTCGTATACTATAACGAAGAACGGATACATTCCACAACGAATGGAGAGCAGAAGACAACCAGACGCTCAACCCATTTTCATTCGCCTTTGGGATGCAGGTTTGCTTTTGAATTATTATTTTTAAGTTGCGACATTCAATTTCAGCTATTTTCTCAAGTCCAGTGCTTCAAATAATTGTGGGATGAGCGAGCCATATGGCATAGGAACCAAACAATTCTGTCGTGATTACTCTTAGATTGTATCGAGACACTCGGAGGAAGCACAACGGTTTTCTTAACTAAAAAGCTTTGATCAAAGTCTCCTTAACGAGCCAACTCGTGAATACAACGTTTGTTTACCATTTAATCGGGAAAAACGGTTGGTCGAACATTGCAGTAAATGGAAATTTCCATGGGATGCGCGTGTTCCATTTCCACGGACATTTCCACAGGTACGGATAAAAGCTAGCCAAAAGACTTGAAATAGTAACAAGGAGCAAATGGAACGTGCATTTTCCGTTTGGGACTTTGGACTACCTTTCAAGAAATCCCGTTTTCTCCGGAAATTTTCCGTTTGGAAAGACCAAGTTAGCATGTCCATTTACATTCCAACCGAAATTTCCGGATTTTTTGAGTAAATGATAAACGACCGAAACAACCTTCGGACCCACCCTTCTCCTACGCGTTTTGCTCCTCCGACCCCATCCACCCACCAAAGGAGAGACAATTTGCATAATTTTCCCTGTCTGCTATAATTCCTTCAACGCTTTGCCTATTCACGAGTTAAAAACGCAAAATGATTGTGAAGAAACAAAAGCATAAATATTGTGCATAACATTCAGAACATTTATTCTGTCATGTGTGATACAGACATACCAGGTATTTCAATTCCATAAAACAAGTCTTTTTCCTTTCAGAACCACCATATATCACTGTAAATCCTAAGGGTAAAACGCGTATTGCTGGACAAAGCGTCAACTTCACTTGTGAAGTAGAAGGAACACCTCCGATCAGACTAACCTGGTAAGATTAAACATGTCACAAGTTTTACAGTTTTTAAACCTGTCGAGTGTGATTGTGCGGGTTGGTGTAGTTCTGAAAAGAACTGTTGTTGTTGATAGTGACTGACAACCTGACCGGAAGTTATCTTCAGAGTCATGACTTTCGATCAGGTTGTCAAAACGTCAGTGATAATAAACAACAGCTGCAGTTTTTTTCAGAACTAGGCTAATTCAGACCATCACTCTCGACAGACTACTGATACCCCTGGGTTCAAACCATTTATAATGCAGGTTTTAAACCGCATTAGCATTAGTTGGATTGAAAGGTGGGACTGAAAAAGGTCAAAAACACGTGACCACCTTATCTACCAGAGGACACAAGGACTGTCTATAAAATGCATATTTAAGCGCAGCAAAAACCCAGGGGGTGGGTTCCAACAACTTCTCGATTCCCCCCCCCCCCCCACCCTCTCCCCGTACCACGCTTCGGAAATTGATTTGTTTGTACGTCCGATAGTTAAAGTTCGTATTTTTTTGTTCTCACCATGATCAAGGAATCACAATGGAAGGCCATTACCTGAAGTTACCTTGGGAAACAGAACAAACTTGTACATTGCTAATGTAACTGGTGCTGAAGGAATATACATCTGCAAAGCTACAAACAATTACGGTTCAGAGATCTCCTCTCCTGCTGAGCTCAAGATAAAAGGTACATGCAGCTTCCCTCAGTTCGTAAACAGATAAAGATAGTATTTAAAGAGTTCTTTCTTGAAGTAGTTTAATGTTAAATTAATGCT
>JAJGOT010000337.1:32500-240000 GCA_022457155.1 Cladopsammia gracilis | reverse complement strand
ACATGTGAGCAAGCGAAGTGAAATTTAGTACACTTTTGAAACGTTTCAATTCTCACATGACAAGGGTAAAAAGTTCCTTGACAGTTAGCAGCAGCAATAATCCGGAGTTTGGGGATATGGGCTTTGGATAAAATTGTACGTAGGAAATTGACTGTCGATAATTTTTCATTCCACGTTCAATGCAATGGAAAAAGATTGACTATTTGCCTTATAGTGTCTATAGTGAAGGTTTATTTAAAACTATTAACCAAGGTAGTTTAAAACCTAAAAAAATAAGTCCCTCGGAGATACAGGGAGTATGTTGTTGGTCCAGAGGGATGTGTTGTTCATTTTGTTGACATGTACATGAAACAGTGTTTGTCAGGGGTGTTGTGGGTACGATCCATGTTGTAAGTTTTTAATAATTTGTGCTGATTTTTTAAATTGAGAAGATTCTAGAAAATCACTGAGGTGGAACAGTAAGTCATTATTGTGATCAGTGAGGTGGAACAAGAGGTTATTATAAAAATAATAACCTCCTGTTCCACCTCACTGACCACAATAATGACCTGTTGTTCCATTTCAGTGAGCATGTATGCGGATTTTTACAAATAATAACCTGTTCAAAACAATGAAAAGGTGCATTAAAAAAAAGATAATTGATATTGACATGTAATATTTCGGCTCTATTACAGAGTCATAGACATGTAATGATATTTAACATATTCTTAATGCAGTTCACAACAACTATGACATAATTGCTTGCAATTACAATTGGTCACAATTAGCGTTCCTTGAAGCTTTCTAAATCAAGAACCTCAAGCCTAGGCCTCCAGAGAATTAGGCCTGTTTCTCTGATTACCGACAATTCTAGTTATATTATGTTAACACGTCTAATTACCTATGATATTTAGGTTGCCTTCTTGTATTAAAAATACCATTACATGACTATGACGCTGTAATAGAGCCGAAATATTGTTTCAATATCAATTATCTTGTAATAAACCAAAACTTGGTTTCTACAATGATATCATTTCTCGGCCTTGCTTTCTTCATTTTGTATTCTAAGTTGTCAGATGGCTCTGGATTTTGGTCTAATATTAAGGTACTTTACAACAAGGGAAGGTATCGTTTATGTCACAAAGCATTTTAAACTGGCTATTCGTGCTTCATCAGTTCATGTTGCGCCGTACCGTTAAAACAAAACCTGCAGAATTTTCATCAAGTAACAGGAACGTACTAACAAGAATTTTTCTTCAAATTAAGGTGGCATGGTTCGATACAGTTTTCTGGAGACCATATACCAACAATTTTTCAATTGGCTTTTAAGCGGCCTTCTCCGAGTCAGATCAACGTGAAATTTTCACCACTAACTGGTTTTGAATTGAAGTTTGGCAAGATATATTTTCTGGTAAAATCGATATTACCATGACGACGATAAACAAGAAACTTAGAAATCAGTAGAAGTGAAATTTAGCGCGTTTAAGATTTCGCATTGAAAATCCCACATAGGCATCTTAAATATGGTGTATGGCATATATATTTTGCAAGAATAAAAAAATTCTGTATGTTTGAATTCAAATAAATCGCAATAACATTTCAAACCTAACTAGTTGTGTACTGGTATTAAATTGATCGAGAGATTAACACTGGTTTTGTGAAATTACTTAATGATAATGTCAAAAAGTAGCTTGATGTTATGTTTGTAAACTTTGAAAGTTTTGTTTACTTTCTCTTTTGCGATCTTGAGAACTACCTTTTTCCTAACATCGCTTCATGTGCAATTTTTTGGTAATTTTCGATTTCAATGGCTTTTGCAAAAATCTGGGAAACGGCTCGATAGATTTTTTTAAAACATTCACTGTGCATGCTTACCGATGTGCAAAATATTATCTGAACGTTTCATTGGCATTGATTCACTGGAACGCCTTTAAATTTAAAGATGAAGACGCCGTACGAACCGGCCGAAAAAATGTCGTTACAAATTTACTGATTTCAAATCAATGCGCACTGTATTCCTCCGTAATTTATACTTTCGTTGTGATCTGCTGTGCATCTATTATTATCTATATTCGAGCATGTTTGTACCTTATTACTCTCCTTGCTGCTTTCCAGATTCCCTTAAGTCTCTTTTTAGGATTATTTTGAGCAATAAATGCCCTTTTGCGTTTTGAAAACGTTTTTACAGCAGGCGTTTTGAACGCAAAAGAAAACAGATGTAAAGAAATTTGCATCTTAAAAAAGTAAATTTGTAACGCCAATGCCAATGAAACTTTCAGATAATATTTTGCACATCGGTAGGCATGCAAAGTGAATGTTTTAAAAAAATCCATCGAGCCGTTTATCAGATATTTGCAAAAGCCATTAAAATCGAAAATTACCCAAAAATTGCACATGATGCGATGTTAGGAAAAAAGGTAGTTCTCAAGATCGCAAAAGAGAAAGTAAACAAAACTTTCAAGGTTTACAAACATAACATCAAGCTACTTTTTGACATTATCATTAAGTAATTTCACAAAACCAGTGTTAATCTCTCGATCAATTTAATACCAGTACACAAATAGTAAGGTTTGAAATGTTATTGTGAATTATTTGAATTCAAACATACAGACATTTTTTATTCTTGCAAATTATATATGCCGTACACCATATTTTAAGAGGCCTATGTGGGATTTTCGATGCAAAATCTTAAACGCGCTAAATTTCACTTTTACTGATTTCTAAGTTTCTTGTTTATCGTCGTCATGGTAATATCGATTTTACCAGAAAATACATCTTGCCAAACTTCAATTCAAAACCAGTTAGTGGTGAAAATTTCACATTGATATGACTTGGAGAAGACCGCTTGAAAGCCGATTGAAAAATGTTGGTATGGTCTCCAGAAAACTGTATCGAACCACCTTAAAATTGCAAACTCTTTATCGTTCTCAACAGGAACGTATTATCAGGAACGTTTCTTCAGATGAAATTTTTAACTCCACCAGCACTGAGATATTGATACGGCAGACTAATGTAGCAGTGCGTAATGGAGCATGGAAACAGCTTGCGATATCTGAACGAATTTCCGTCTCTTATTTCGGAAAAAAAGCTCAGTCGCACCAACTTTATATAACTTTTTTTCTGCTCCCCGAAAGTAGCGAGCCCCAAAGGCTGCTAATCCTAAAAGTAACAAGGGTCGTTACTTTCGTAATTTTACGGTACTAAAGTATAACGCGTAAATGAATATGTGCTCTACAAGACATTGATCAGAAAAGAAAAAAATATGAGCACCCTCAACATCCGGAAGTGGAACCCTTGACATTCCAAGTACCTGCTGATCATATACCTAATTCAGTAAAGGTTGCTTTGGGCATTGGGCAATTGCGCATTGGGAAGCTATTGTTTGCGGTCACTCAAGCGAAGCATTGCATTGTGTTCCGTATGCCAAAATGCCCAATGCCCAATTACCAATGACCAATTGCCAAAGCAACCTTTATTGAATTAGGTATATACATAATAATACCACTGAATTATAGGGGACACCACGAGTCAAAATTACTCTAAATAGGTTCACAGAATTTTCTGTATGATTTTAGTACACATTTCTTAAAAATGTGTAAGTCATTCAAAATAAAAGAATACAGTATTCCAGGTGGACAGCATCCTCTTACGTGGCATGCGCGCATAAACAATTAGCGCTAATGTCCTTTTTACCATCCATACTTTCACTAACTTAAAGCGCTTTACTGAGAATTTCAGTTAACCGAATTTCGTAAGAATGGTCGCTGAAAGGAGCTAGTCGCTTTCGAGAGTGGTAGCAAGAAGAGCTTCAACTATAATCGTAATTCTGAAATCGATAAACATGAACTAACGACATTTTTTTGGTTACATTTAGAACAAACACATAAAAGATCACAAAACGAAATAGGTCATCCATGTTAATTGATACCTATTTTTGTATTAAAAGGTAAGGCAAAGCTAAGGTTGAGTTTCACGGATCCAAGGAATGCCAGTGACTTGATCTCTGCTCCAGGAGATTTCACAACTGTGGACCAATCAGGGAGCGTCCAGCCACTGAAAACATACGGGATACTGAGAATGAAAATCCAGGACCAAAACAACGAGCCACTTGACCTGGCAGGAAATATCAAGCTTCGTCTGGACGCCGACAAGGTAATAACCATCAACTTAATTGTGAGCAATTGTATACATTTTTCTGTTGCTGTGCGTTGACTTTTGACAGTGAACAACCCAGATGCGTGGGAAAGTGTTACAAGCTAGTAGTGAAAACGGTTGGTACAGAGGAGACCAATAGCAATGGAGGCTCTGAGGAATAAAACAAAAGAAATCACATCGAAGTTCCACAAACACACAAATCCTCTTCGTCCTAGCTGGGACATAAGGCCGCAATAATACGCCTCCACTGAACCCCGTCTTGGGGGCAATACGCAGCTCTTACAAGGTCTTCTCTGAGACAACAATAGAAGAAACAACGCAACAATGGACCCTAGCCCTGAAAACAATAGAGCTGCGTGATACCCAGGTCCAATGAAATTAGAGGTTGTTAAGAGCTGCATGGTATCTGCCGTCTTGTGCTTTGGCCTGTGTTTCACTCCACGAGAGACCCAACACATCCAGTTCCGTCATCACTTTCCTTCGCCGCTTGGTTTTGGCCTGCCTCTTTTTCTCCTTCCAGTTGGAGTCCATCTCAAGGCAACTTATTGGGCATCCTCAGAACATGACCGAGCCATCGCATCCTGCGTCACTTAATCTCAATGGACACATTCCTACTGTTTGTCTTCCTATACAATTCCTATACAGTTTTGTTATATTTCCCTAAGCCACGGAGCTAAGTTTTGATATATCGAAATTGGCCTCTTCAGTTATTTTATTCCTTATCGCATACTTACTTTGACGGTCATCCCTCATCCCTTATCCCTAAAATTATTTTGCTAGTTTTCCCTTATTTTTAAAACCCCTAACAGGGCCTCGTTTGTAAAATTTGTATATTTTATGGCTAAAGTGTATTTTTAAGTCAAACAGTACCCTATTATGCAGGACCAATGTCAAATAAGAACCCAGTCAAAATAATCTGCAATATTATTTGAAACACTTGGCTCAAGATGAAAATTCGCCATCCAATGTGCGTGGATCTCACTCCTCGTCATTGTTGAGTCAAGCTGTCCAAACTGCTTTTAACATTGCAGGTCATTACTATCAACATTGGGGCAACGAACAAAAGAAGTGTTTCATCAATTGTATCTGATATTGTAGCTAGATATGAATCTCCTTGTAACTAATGCAGTGTTTAGAACGCCTGGCCTGTCGAACAGGTTCAACTTCCATAGGGGACTCAGATTTGCTTGTTAATTTAAGACTTTGAAAATTGGAGGACAACGCTTAAGAGACATCCTCGGATGTCTTTAACTTTTGGTTAGGGAATTCGTCAAAACGACTTTTACTATACAAAGCTGGGGTCCTAATATAGATCTTATGAAATGACTGCCATTAGTATATACCAAACAAGTAGATAGTGTTTTTCCCGCACTCTGATTGGCTTAAAACATGCCAGCACTGAAATACACTAAGAGACCTCTTTGTAATTATTTTTGCTTTTCAAAGGTTGTTTTACCGAGAAATTCTTCTGGAGAAATGGCACCCTGGTTGTGGTGGCTGAATGAAAAGACAGGAAGGTGGCGCCAACTGGGTGAAATGAGACCCATTAGTAGCCCGAGAAGCAAACGAGCTTTTGGCGACAGGAGGTTCTACATCGGTGATATTCAGACTGATAAAATATCGGTTATAAACATTGACATACCGTGGAAACGCTGCTATGTTAGAGTCCAGACTAACAGTTTGACGGAAAAAGATGTGTACCCGCGCCAAGGGGTCGTGGTCACGCTCATTGGAAAAGAGAATACCAATCAAGAACAGTATTATGGGTTCACCCAAGAAGTGACCAATAAAGACGGAATAGCCTGCATTCCGGCGTGGTGTGATTCTAATGTGGTTTTACAGTCAAAAACGAAAATATTCAATTTTACCAATAGCGCTTACGAAGCCACTTTAATTCACTTAAACCCTGATACGTCAACCTTAAACAGTCTCACTTCAGAATTAGAAGCGTCTATTATACACGGAGAAAAATCAAACTCGTTTACTTTCGTAGCAAAAGTAACCACGCAGGCAGGGCCTATATTCCGCGATGACGAACGTACCAAATGTTTCGATTCTAGTCAGGACAATTTGCAGTCATTTAAATTTAATTTTAAGGAAACCAAACAAGAACTGCCCAAGGAGTTCAGTGACTTCGGTTCCAGACCTCCCGGTCACCCATTGTCTTGGTACGCCTCAGATACTGCTGCCAAACCAAACCAGGAAGTTAAAAAGTGTTTTGCTCGATTTCTGGTCAGTTTTGATTCAGCATCTGAATCGCCTCTGATATCTGTGAAGAGTTTCACGCCTGATCGTCGAACCGTGTATGGTTTCTCCATAAAACGCCCAACTGTCACCGTACCGGTTTATAAACGAAGACACTATTGGGGCATTTTCGGCAATAACTATAATTATTCATTCTCGTATAGTTGCGTGGAATACAGATGCAGTGAAGAAGACCGAGAAACATTCATTACTGTGCATGTCCTCAGTAGGTGCGCCTTTTCCTCTCCGCTTCTTCCAGCCGATGTTTGGACTCAGACGTATGCCTGGAAAGGACTATTGGGTCTCGATGAATATCCGTTAGAGGAGGAATTGCCGATCGGCTTCTTCGCCCCAGTTGATGTGTCCAACAGTACACTACTCTTCAGTGGACCTGGAAAGATTGCAGAAGAGCGCTGCAAGGCAGGGAAAGTGGACAAGCCATCAACTGTACCCCTGGGATTTCATCTGATTGATGGAACTTTATATAGAGATACGTGGTATAACGAGAACTATGGTTTGCAAATAAATGAAGATGACTACTGTTGAATAATATGCTACATTATCTTAATATATATGTTACGTATAATTGCCCTCTTTATGGAACAAATATTTGAAATAATCGATAATTGGTATTGAACATTATGGAATCTTAATTGCATAACGTTCAATTATACAATGCGTTTATATCCCTTTTTTCTTTGAATAATAGCCGGGGGTAGGGGAGGAGGGGGGCGGGGGTTGGTTTATCGCTCTAAATGGGGACGATAAATCGAGAGAAGTGATTAATTCAAACATTTCTTCCTTGAAGCGGGGCATGAAGTATTACTTTTATTATTATTTCATCAAGTTATGAGTTTTTAGCTGAATATGAGAATCTAAAATATACTGGGTATTCTTGAAGGTGGCTCCTAGAGTTTACACTGACTATCATGAGCTACAAAACATTGCATTGGTTCACGAGATTTACCAGTAAGGATACCAACAAAGAGGTCGTTGCTATGGTAACAGAGCAACTAACCTTAATCTCTAATGCTTCGAGTTTCCTTCTGTGAATATTTTTTAAACCCTGTGCATGCTATCTTGCGGAAATGCTTGAGAGGAACATTTTGGAAGGATAGGATCGTTCAGACGGTTTTTCAGTATCACGTTATTTCGTATATTTGACATTATCTTTTGAAAAAGAATATGTGAAAGGTAGCATTAGCATCGCCGAAGGAAACGCGACAAAATCTGCGGTTAATTTTCCTTTTTTGCTTTGCTGACGTCATAAAATTTTTGTGTCAGCGTGCGCGCAAAGTTATTATAGGTTACGTAATCATCGTGCGCGGCTATAAAACAATAGAGAGCCACCTTAGTTTTAATAATGTCGTTATGATCTGATTCGTCAGTTTGTTGTGCTGCATGTGACTCCATCCGGATTTTACCGTCATGGAGTGGAAGAAGGAGGGATGGGGCAGATTATTCGCAGGAGGCGATTAATCCGCGGCGGGTGGTTGGCTCAAAGTCGTTGTTAACGTTCTTATTTCTAGACGTTACGATTATGTCATTGATAGACATTCGGTTTGTAAATTAATAATCGTTTTTCTCCAAGTGAGTCTTTTTAAGAAATGAAACATAAACGAAATAGCATCTTAACTCTAGATCACGGAGGGTCGTGGGTTCGAAACCCATCTGAAACTCGGAATTTTTTTCCGAATTAAGATGCTATTTCGTTTATGTTTTAATAATCGTATTCTTCGAAATACAGAGCAATATTTAACCCTTTTATCTCCACGGTCAAACCGTCAGTCTTGTAATGCGGTCCTGGCTTTTGAGTCCTTTTACAAATGAAATTCGGAATTTTTCTTTTAAATTTCCTTGGTTATTCTTGGATGTGAAAGGGTTAAACATGCGCAGACGAACAGTGCCAGACTACCAACAGAGGCAAGCCCATCCTTCGGTAGGAGAAAAGTGGCACTAGGTGCCAGACAAACGGAACGCATTGATTTACCAATACTGTATGTTTCATAGTTTTACATGTTACTATTTTAACCGTCTTCATAATCTGATTGGCTTTCAGCAGTCGTAACGTGAGTATCTCGTATCCTAACCTGAACAAACACAGTAAGTAAGTACCGTAATTATTCTGATAGAAACGCGACCTGTCTTGTAATAGACGCCTCTCTCAAATAAACGCCACCTCCACCCCTAAACCCTGCTTGAAAAATATGAGCGCTACAAAAAAATATATATATACAGTGCATGAACGAAACTTGCCTTAATGTATTTCAATTTTAATTTGTCAAACAGGTTTGAATGTAAGCTCTTTAGTTGTCTCAATTTCAAAATAATGGTCGCGTACCTTTACGTTTTATAGAAAGTTGTGTTCCAGAGAAATGAAATAAACCTCTGTCTAATAGACTCCACCTGAAAACGGGAAAAGCCCCTGTCGTTTATTAGAATAGATACGGTAAGTTAGTAAGCAAGCAAGTAAGTCACTAATTAATTAATTAATGTCAATTCTAAGATTTACATGTAACTGCTTAGAAATGTTTCTGAAAAGATACGAGAGTTGGAAAGCGATCGGTAAAACTAGGAATAATCAAACAGAAGGAATTCTGATCTTTGCTGGACTTCCATGCACGTGTGGTGAAAGCTGTATAAAAAGGGACGGGGCAGTCCAACTTTGTTGACAGATGCCATGCAACCAATCAAGCACCGAGCTAACAGATTTCTCGGAAACTGCGAGCATAAGGTCGAAGTGGCTCATTTGACGGTCCACGATCCATTCAAAAGAAAGAAAAAATGCTGTAGAATTCAAAGTTAATTCTATTTGTAGCTAAAAGCACTTCTGAGATAATTTTTGAGTAGATTTCAAGGTCAGGAAAGAAGAAAAAATTGGCTCACTTGCATGGATCCACGGATAATATATTCCTGTAATAACGGGCACAAGAACGTTTTGCGCTTCTTATTGCCAACACTGCACGATAAAATGGATTTACATGGGTGACAAAACAGTAGTAAACATGTAGTAAAGACCACATTTGCACAACTTTGCCCATATTTGCAGCAAATCAAACTTGATGTTTGCACTTTATTTGCAAAGAAAGCAAAGATGGTAAATACCGCATTTTCTTTACGTTTGCTTGGCATGGCAAAGATGAGCAAATATGAGATTTGCTTGGGGTAGCAAAGATATAGTAAATTTTGCGCAGATGTATATTCGAAGACATTTGCACACAATTTGCACGTGAGCAAAGATGTATGTTCACATTCACTTCACACCCAGTGCAAATTTGGTTCAAATTTAGAGGCCTAAATTTGCTACATATTTACTCGATGTGCAAACTTGAGTAAATTCATTTTTTCGTCCAGTGCAAGGCCAGCCGACAAGTTACAGATGATTTGGAGTCCAAATGTAAGTAATATATGTAGAAACGTGCTTGAGTTTTGTCATTTTATTAGGCCGCGTGTTTATCTTTTGCGCAGCTAGCTAGTTCAGTAAAATTTCATGGATTCTCGGCCGGATAACTTTCAGAACTTTGAGAAAATTTAGTAGATTTGTATGCATGTATTTTATACAAAGAAGCGTGAATTAATAAAACACATTTTTACTGAAGTCTACTTCGTTATTTGATATGAATTTAATATAAAGGGAGAAACTGTCTTTACGGTTCACTATGGCACCTATATCGCTTGTCAAAATTTATTCAAGTGGCAAAGAAGTTAAACTATGTAATAATACCATGCGACGCATGTTTGCCAATTCTGATTGAAAGAGGGAGGACTTGAGCCGGATGCTACCCGGTTTGGGGGCGGCCGGCGTTTTGTTTAATAGTGTTTCAGTTTTGCTGCCTTGTTTTTGTATCTTTGGCAATTGTCAAATAGCTTCGTAAATAACATTTTTACTTGAGATTTATATAACATTGAAAAGGCAGAATAACCATATATTCAGCCATACTCGGCATGGCTGTCTAAAATTCTCATCTGCAGCCATTGGCCCCAAAATACATCCCTGTTCAATTGTAGTATTAACTGTGGACAAAGCAAACATTTCTCTGGAAAATCCGACAAAATCCGACAAAATCCATGTTAGTACCGTTTATGTTACATAAATGAAATTTATTTCGAAGGGATTATGTCACTGTCATGCAATTGACGTAAGGAGTATGCCGTCATCCGAGAAATTACATTGCAGGCTTAAAAGCCATTATTGATATGAGGAGTACTGATTATGTGCCCCTTTTGCCCCTCCCTCCTTGCATTGTAAGGTCGGATATCTCTAGCTTTCTATGAGTGTTTTTAATAAATGAACACACCAGTCATTAAAATTCATCACGAATGGATGCATGTGTCACTGATTTTCTATACCAGCAAACAGAGCTCGCCCAAAGCAATACTCCTAGCCAACACAAATTGATTTTAGGATAATGAATTCAAAGAACAAGGAACATAAAGCTCTCGTAACCCGTGCAAATTAGCCTTACATTTTCGTGTCGTGGGCTAGAATGGACCATTTGCTGCCTTTTTAATAATTAGTTGATTTCTTTTTCTTGGTGTTTTAGCATCGCTTGTAAATAAGTAACTAACTGGTATTGTAGCATGATTTTGACCAAAAAAAGCTCAAAACTCCCATGACAATTTCACTTTAACGCACAGTTCAGTTATCACTAAAACATAAGTGTTTCTTTCCACTGAATTTGTTTAAGTTTTGGCCAAGTATTTATTCTTTTATAACGGTGATCTTTTCAACCATAATCAGCTGGAGATAGGAAAGTAAAGGTCGGTTTACACTTTTTGTCGCATTTGTCGCGGCGATTTTTCTCGCGCACGCGCTGCAATTCCAAATCGCAAGTGTAAACGAGATGCAATTTCGGTGCGATTTCAGGGCGATTTGTGGTCGCGATATCGCAGAGGTTGCAAACATGTTCGAAACTTGGTGCAATTTTGAAGCGATTGTGAACAAATATGACTTTTTTACTATGGGCCCCCATCGGTAGGTTTTGACAGCACGAGCGGTTTTTTCGAACTGGACGTCGCTGAAAATAAAATGCCTGAGGGAAATAAAAAGAAGACGGCTCGTTCATCTGGAGACGAGGACATTTTGCTGGAAGAGTGGCCAAAACATGAAAGTCTCTATAACTGCAAGAGTACAGATTATAAACGCTCTGACCGTCGAGTGGCAGCAATTGAGGCGATCAAGGGCAATTTAAATCCTTTAAAAGAAGAGGAGAAGTTTACCGGTAAGATATGCTCTAAAACAGTTCCCAATTCATTAAAAGCACAAATAATAGACCATTTATGCGATATCGCAGCCACAAATCGCCCTGGAATCGCACCGAAATTGCATCTCGTTTACATTTCCGAGTTGCAGCGCGGGAGAGAGAAAAATCGCCGCAACAAAACTTGCATGAAAAAGTGTAAACCGGTCTTAAAAACCTCTATTTATCTACAAAAAAAAAAAAACAAAGGTTCAAAGGCAACAAGAGGATGTAGTGTTATTGCCAGGTGAAAAACCCCGAAAAATCAGGTCGTCTTGTGGCCAATGGCTTCAGAGCAGTTTAGTGAAGCCAGTGCTGAAGGATTGACGCCAAGTTGTCTCCGACAATCTCTTGTAAAATTACGCGTTTAGTTAGTTGCTACATTCAATGGCATCGATAACATGACTTATAGATATATATTTTTTTGTCTTCTTGCTCGGTGTGTTGCGAAGTGAAGGCAGTTGGGAATTTTGAACAAATTTCCTCACTTTCATATTTTGAGATTTGTGCGGGGGGGGGGGGGGGAGGGGGGGCACGCGATAGGCATCGGCGGATTTTGTAATTAAATGCGTTTGTTTCGGTTTCGGATTCAGAGGAAAATTAGTTCCAACGAATTTGTGGATTTTGTAAATGCATCAGCTAAATCAATGTGTTGGGCCCGGATTTCCTTTTTTCTGTTGGATCTTAAGACATGTTTCCAGTTCTTTTCCCATTTTCTTCTCGGCCGAGTCACCCTGTGTTTTAGCTAAAATGTGTCGTCCTGACGTTCATCCGCAATGTGTTAACAGCTGTGGATGAATGGTTGGAACAAACCGGTTTAACGTAAGACGGGATATTGACTAAATAAAATCCTCCCAGTGTGTTTAGAAACGCCGGTTGTACTTATTCTCTTCTTTCTCTTTATTAAATCCACCGAAACAATACCTTGGTTTCCTCTCTTGGGCTTTTTAGTTTTTGATAAGAATGTATAGATAGCTTCTTATTTTAAAATACTAGTTGGGAGGTCAACAGATAGTTGACGAGTGGCTGTTAATTATCAGCGTTTGAAATTTACTACTGCAAGCTAAGCTGTTCGATGAATTCTCATTTGTGAATCAGTTATTCTAGATATACTGGCAGCAACTAGCAAGATGAGGTGGACATTATAGGTTATCATCTTTTTGGTCTCGTCATAAAATGGCTAAGAAATAAAATGACAACTTTTCTTTGATATCAACAAAAGCTTGCCAGTACTTGTAGTATACAAAATTGATTAACTATATGATGTTCACCTTTGCTGGGGATAACTGCTTGATAAAACAATTATATGTTTGATAGCCAATGGGGTGAAAGACATGCCAAATATGAATCTACCATTCCGGCTTCCAGCAAACAAAGTGCAGCTGATATATTTCAGTTAGGTCAATCATCAAAGCTAATTTGAACAAAAACTGAGCAAAAAGCATTATTGTAAACGACAGCTGTAAGCATAATGTGGTTCACTTTCTCCTGGTTAGAGCAACGACTGCTAGCGGTACAATATCAAGACAAGCCATATGATCAGGTAATATTAACAGATACCTTGTTATTAGAAATTGTTCAGTGCCATTGATATAAAGCTGTGAATTAAAAAAAAAAGAACTCCTAAAACAGCCAAGTTAACATTTCGATCAAGGAATAAATTTTGTTTCGCGCCAAAACTAAAAATGGTAAAAGTACTTTCAGGAGGCTCAAAGTAGTTTTATTGTCGACTGAACAGAAGTAGAAGTACCAGGTTTCAGTATTTCAATGTTTGTGGTGTTGAACAACAACTGAACCTTTGCAAATTATATTCATATATGTAAATATTATATTTACAGGAATAATGCTTGTAAAGAAGAATCATGTGGATAATTTTCCTTGGAAAAACTGCAAAATGAAGTCGATTTTCCTGCTACTCATTTATGCTGTTATGTGGAATGAAAAGTACGGCGTCCTCGCCGTACAAGGTAAACCACACCGTTTCTCCTTCTTAACCGTTTTACCGCCAAGAGCGACCGAAAAAGAACCTACAACGAAAAATAAGAATAATGTAGTAAAGTATAGTCAACTAACTCAAAGCGAAAACCCCTGTATGGCGGGTGGCTCTCTAAGACGGTCGTCAGTGACTGGCTGGTTAACTTCTTTGTTCCTAAACCTCTCTAAAAGGTGGACACCTGTCTAAGGCGGACAACTAGAACTAGTCCCCAGGAAAAGGACGCGAGTAAAACGTTCCCCTCGGTACCTCAGTGAAAATAACACCCCCTTCAGTAATAGATGAATCTACACTCCTCATCCCCCTAATAATACAACCTTGTGACATCGAAAATATTACGATCATTTACAAGCTCAGTCTGCTTGGTCTCGACAAAATTCTCACAATGTCACTGAGGACAAAAGGCTATCATAAATTGTAGTTATTGTTTAAATTTTAATGCGCGAATTTGCGCCGGTACTATACACCATTTCTTGATACGCTAGAAACTTTTATTGCATTAAAATTATGACGAAGATAAGAATATATCAAAACATCTTTGGCAGCATAAATGATATGAATTTAATTTATTTTTATTAGGCTCTCCCAAAGTAACATTTCCAGCTTCCGGCTTTATCACAACATTGTCAGGCTTCAGAATTTTATGCCAAGTCTCTGGAACTCGTCCAATACACACTGCACTGATAAAAAACGGTACCGTGTTGATTAACACGACGAAAACGACAACCATACCTTTACCCAATAAACGCCTCCAGGAAGGAAACTATGCATGCCAGGCCATAAACAAGTTTGGAACTGACTCGAGCACGTTCTCAGTTATTATCAACGGTATGGTTAAGTATGTTCCTATAGTCTAACCAGAACGAAATAAATTTGTAAACGATGGTTTGGTGAAGGAAAAAGAAACAGGAAAGATCCAAAACCAAACAACAAATAAGCTCTTTGAAGCAAACTTATGTATAATGAGTATTTCGGGCAAACATGGTGGGAATTCAAAGGTTTCTAATAGAATTAATTACCGGTTAAAGTTTAGTCCACTGCTTTAAGCTGGATTTTCACTGTCCCGTTTTTGTCTATGCACGTTAACGTGCATAGAATTTGAAAAGGTACCGAAACACGAAGTTTTACGCGCATAAAGTCGTACGTTGACTTTACGTGAATGTCCAGTCAAGTTTCCACTGACAGTCGCAAGAACGTTAAGTGTTACCCTCGTTAAACATTGTCGATTTATTTGTAATGTTATTTTAATAAAAATGCAGTGTCATGAGTTTTCAAAAATTTAATTGTGAAAATTGGACACAATTAGATATTCAAGTTTCTCAAGAAGTGCTCTTCAACAATTTTATTTTAATTCTTTCTTTTTTTTTTTACTTAATTATAGACTGCGGGCCTGCATGTTGGGCTGGATGGAGCGATTACTACGGAAACGATCTTTGGTGTTCGAACATAAAATCACTCGTTAACATAGCGAAATGCGCTCCAACGATTACTGAGACGATGTAAATTATTTCGTTGGTACCGGTAGTATTATTTATGTATTCGTTAATGTGCGCCTCCTATTATAATATTGCCAAAAATAGTTTATTTTGTCTTTCCTTTCTGCCCCCAATCTGGTTTTCCATGTCCCATTCTAGCTTTCTGAGGGACTTTCTTTGTCAAAAAATACTTGTCATTCTTGGGATATTTTGTTTTACTTTAGTTACACACGAAGTTCCGGTATAAAAGGCTTAGCTCCTCCCCCATTTCACACCTTTTGGGTGGTGAAATGCAAATTAAGGCGTCTTTCGAGTCACAAAACGTGGTCAACTTGCGCGTCCTTTAAATATAATTTGCTTCAAAAATCTAATTAAACCAAGATTTTACCTAAGCAAAAAAAAGAAATAGAAGTTGATAAAGACTTCTAATATAACCTTCATAAAGTTTTTCCAAATTGTGTTAACAATGGTCTTAGTATAATGGCGCGTGTTGTTTTTTGTCAGTTATTAATGTTTCAGTGGTTGATTGACGACTGGAGGTGAGAATGGCCAGGCCAGGCTTCTTTTATACAGGAAATTCGTGTTTAAAATAGAAATAACTCGTGAAAACAAAAAGTTGTTCCGAGTACCTAAAAAATTGTCGTAGAGTATTACTCACTTGTTCCTTTAATAAATTAGATGAGAGAAGAGTGAAAGGGAGCGAGAACGAGAGAGACTAGCAACAGTCTTTAGTTTTTACATTGTGGAGTTCAGAGAACGACAAAAAAACCATGGCCAAACATACTCACAGACGCTTACTTAGGGCGACATGGTTTTCAAGAATCCAGTTAGATATCTCGATAGCATGGCGACAATGATCGGGAAAAGTACCAAAAAGCGATTTCCGGCCAACGTCAGCGCTTTCTGGAACATTCCACACCGTATGCTTTGAAAACATGGCCAGCAATTTCACTGCAACTAGGCCAAACTAAGGTTTTTATGAAAATGACAAATTTCGTCGCTGTTCATATAATTGTTATAATTGTTAGATGATGCCCAGAAGGTCACTGACTAGCATTTTATGATCTTGTCCCATAGAAACGTAACTAGCTAAAACTAGTCAAAAGCCTTTATTGTGGAACACTTGACAATGTTTTACGTTTTTCGCAGGGATTTGACTGGAAACAAACTTATGGTTTTGCCTAACGGACTGTTTGCTTCATTGACCATGCTGCGACAGCTGTAAGTACAAAAGAGAAAAGTGGAGTCACTTGCAGAACATTTTTGCAGTTATGTAACATTTATAAATAGTACTTATTATAGAAAACTGGTGGGACAAAGGGAAAATTTATTTTTGAGCTACAAAGGCTTGTTATATATGTTGGCTCCCTCTTTTTTAAAATAGAAACAATCGCATTGAACGACAATATTTTCTCCGAGGAGGAGATAAGAAATAAGCCAGGAGTCATACAAAATATTGACGTAGACCGTGAAAAATAGTCTTTGTATAGTTTAATAAACGAGCAGGAGTGCTTTATCAAGTTTAAAACACGAGGCGCAGCCGAGTGTTTTAAACTTGATAAAGCACGAAGTGCGAGTTTATTAAACGGCTTTAAAAACTTCTGATGTAGATCTATTTATTCTTGCACTAATATTTAGATTTTGGGTTATTTTGGGTAAGAAAATTGTACGCAAAATTTAGCCGTGTATATATCAGATATAATGACACTCCATAAACATTAATTTCCTTTGTATTTTCTTTATGAATTATTAATGAGTTTTTGAAAAATGTTAAAGAAAAGGCGTTTTATACGCTCATGTGTTGTCGCATACTCAGCAAGTTATGTTTTACTTAGGGGTTTGTCTCGAAATGCTATAACACTTCTACCTGATGGAGTTTTTGACTCACTAACCATCCTGCGAGAGCTGTGAGTTAGATTAAAACTAAGAAAAGTAGAGCATCTTGCAGACCAATGATAACACGAAGCATAGTGTCGCAATTAGTCATCATTTAACTATATTTAGCCTGGTAGGGGAGGAGGGGGCACAAAGTGCCCGCGTTAACTTTCAACACTCATAACCTTTTTTAATAGGAAATCAAACGCTATCAAACTTTTTCCTAAAACTTATTCGGCAACAATTTGGAATGACATTATTATTATTATTATTATTATTATTATTATTATTATTATTATTTTATTTTTTATTTTTACATTCCACAATCACAAATTACAGGTTACAACTAAGATTTACAAAACTACAAATCATATCCACATTATAGACCATAAATTATATATTTACACGAGACCTACAGATAGTATTTAAACAAAAGAAAGGGAAAAAACGGAAAAAAGACAACAGCGAAACTAAAAGTCCGTCAGCCGCATTACTTTAAAAGAAAATTGTCTAAGGTTGTTGTCCTTAGATGACTTATATATCTCCGCAAAGCATTTGACCCAGTCACGATCAGTAAATTCCGGGAAGTATTTATTCCAGGACCTAACAGCGGTCGGCTCTACAGCAAGTTTTTCTATAAACAGTTTATAGTAGTTTTTACAGCGCATTTTAGATAACACTAATGTTCTGTCCTCCAACTGATGGTATTCTGAAGGTACACTGAGCAGATCAGGGGTGGGAGAATCAAATGCCTTTCTCTTCAGATCAGGAGGGATGGCAGCCATTAGTTGAAAATAATGCAAAAAAATTCACTTTAATTTTGAATTTATTTTGGAAGTCTTCTAGCGTCAGAAATTTCCCTTCTGAATTTAACAAATCACTTATAAAATAAATTCCCTTATCAAACCAGTGTTTCCAAAAAAACACAATTCTTTTCCATAGTTATTTTCCTATTATTCCAAAGAATGAGATCACTTTTGTTGACTTTTGAATAATTAGTCAATTCTTGAAAGTAGTCTAGTAATTCGCGATAAAATGAGGGTAAATTTTTTATCGAGATTTGCCGTATTATAATTACATTTAAGAAGAAAGAGTAAGCCCCCATATTTATCGAAATAATAATTCGGTATGGCTTTCCAGTTGTCGTTGGAATCACTGAGCAGTCTACCTATCAAAGACTCAAGGAATGCAAATAGTTTTAAACGTAATGTTTTTAAGTTTTTAATATAGCCATTTACGTTTAATTTTTATTTATACTTATTTTTAATTTTTTATGAATTTTTTGTATCTTTTTAATCCCTTTGCAATTTTATAGTTTTTGTTTTTACAATATATATCTAGTTTTGAGGTCCTTTTTGAAAACCACATCTTTTATGAAAAAGTTTCCTCAATAAAGATGATTATTATTATTATCCAGGCCAAACGAAGAGATTTCACCATAATTCTAAAGTTTACAAAATTAAGGCCACCTTCTGACAGAGGCTGGCAGACAACTTTTCTCTTGATTTTATCCATTTTGTTTTTCCACAAAAAAGAAAAGAGGTGGCTTTCAGCTGTTCTTATTACTATATCAGGGACACTAAGCATTGACGCAGTGTAGATTAATTGAGAGGCACCTAGCGTTTTGGCTAAAAGGGATTTACCATATAACGTAAGGTCTCGTGTCTGCCACAGATTAAGTTTGATTTTCATATTTCGAATTTTGACCAAAAAGTTGGCATCATTATTTTTATCTACGTTGTACGACAAATGTGCTCCAAGTATTTTAATTGGGTCTTTAATACTGCGAAAATCCAAACTTTTGGTGTTTTTCTGTTTCGAAACACCAATCCACATTGCTTTGGTTTTTTTCTTATTTAATTTTAAGCCAGATATGTTTCCGAAACTTTCAACTATTTGCAAAGAACATTTAAGAGAGTTTGTGTCTTTAGATATCAGAGTGGTGTCGTCGGCAAATTGTGAAATTTTTGCCTCCTGATGGTTGGGGAGACTTATACCTCTACAAGTTGGCTCTTGTCGAATTCTCAAAGCTAGTAATTCTACAGACAATATAAATAAAAATGGGCTCAGCGGGCACCCCTGACGAACTCCTCTTGAGACTTCGAAACCATGAAACCAGCGTTCATCACTGTTGTGTCGACGTTATTAGAAAGAATAGAGAACCACCTGCTGATAGATGGCCCAAAATTAAATACATCTAAACTTTTCTTAATGAAGCTCCACTCTTTAGAATCAAATGCTTTTTCAAAGTCAATAAATAGTAAAATTCCAGAATTTTTTTTGGTGTCTGTATATTCCATCAAATCGTTTAAAAGTCATATTCTGACCGATATATCTATCTTTGACAAATCCTGTTTGGTCTGAGTGAATTAATTTGGATAGAAAAGGTTCTATTCGTTTGGCAATACTCTTCGCAAGGATTTTGTAGTCAACGTTCAGCAGTGTTACGGGACCCCAGCCAGTTAGTTCTGACAAGTCACTGTCACTTTTAGGTATTAAAGATATTACTCCTCTACTTTGAGAAACTGAAAGGCTTCCTTTTTTTGAAAAGCTTCGTTATAAGAGTTAAGCATATCTTGTTGCAGAATCTCAAAAAAAAATTCATAAAACCCCTTGGTGAAACCGCATCGGGTGTTTTATTTTTCCCAAACGAATGTAACACCTTCTTTATTTTTTCAAGTGTCAAGTCATGCTCAAGTGTCGCCTGTTCCTCATTTGTCAATTTTGGAATTTCCAAATTCTTCGTAAAGTCATTAAAACTTTCTTCCTGCTGGAATAATGGAGTATTGGCAAGCTTAGTCTTGTACAATTCACTAAAAAAGTATTCTACAGTCGGACCTCTATTAAGCGGCCACCTATTAAGCGGCCACCCTCCATTAAGCGGCCACTTTCCAAAGTCCCGAATTATTTGTCAGTAAAGTGCTGTATTCGATGCCTCTATTCAACGGCCACCGCTATTAAGCGGCCGCGGCCACCTTTTTGCTGTTGCAAGTTTAGTATTTATTGTATTTTTACCTCTATTAAGCGGCCAGCAAATCATCTTTTCAAGCGAAATGGTGACAGATAATATGAAGGTGATAACTGATAACAATAAAAACTGCAATTTAATCTCCACTTGCCCAGTTTCACGGTTACCAGGACCTTGCCCTATCTATCGGAAAGGCAAATGACTTGATCTTCTCGTTACAACTCCGAGCTCAACAACGGCAAACAGCAATGACGGATTATTTTAAATAAATCGTCCGTGAAATATTTTGAGCTCAAATTTTTACAGACTGTTGGTGCAAAAAAGGCCTAAGAAACTTGATGTTTTGTTACATAGATTTGCATATTTTTCTGTACCTACTCAACACCAAAAAATGCTCTACTTATCGACTACATGCTCTCGGTTTGCACGGACTTGAAATGCGCAAATACAGGGCACTTAATTTTTTGTTTCAATGATTTTTGCATTTATCTTCACATATGTTCACTTTTCAACAAGCCTTTTGCTATATAGAGGCAATAAAATCACGTTGACTGCCATTTCTATCCAATTTATATTGTACCTCTATTAAACGGCCAACCTCTATTAAGCGGCCAGTTTTCAAAGTCCCTAGGGTGGCCGCTTAATAGAGGTCCGACTGTATTTGGTTGTTTACTTTTTTTTAGATCAGAGGTGATTTCACCATTGTCTAATTTAACTTGAAGAAACGTTTTCTTTGCATAATTTGTTTTTTCTAAATTAAAGAAATATTTTGTTGGTTTTTCACCTTGTTCTATCCATTTAGTCTTAGATCTGAAATGGCCTATTTACCTTTCAAATCATACATAGTTTTCAGTTCTTTTTTAGCTTCCTCGTCACTCATCTAAGATATATTGGTCCACATCCATGTTAACACTGTTGCATATTTTATGATCAAGTTCTTCAAGTTTATTTTGGAGAACAACTTCAGTTCTTTTTTAGCTTCCTCGTCACTCATCTAAGATATATTGGTCCACATCCATGTTAACACTGTTGCATATTTTATGATCAAGTTCTTCAAGTTTATTTTGGAGAACAACTTCACGTCTTTTCAACTCAGATCTTTTGTTTTTGGAGTAGCTTATGGTCTTAGATCGGATTTCCATTTTGATTAGTTCCCATAAAGGTCGTTTGCTCTCTACATCTTTGTATTTTTCTAGTATTTGAGGATAAATGAATCTTATCAGATCTACATAGGCTTGATCATCCGGTAGAGTGTTGTTAAATTTCCAGGTGCCGGGTCCTCTTTGATCTCGCTTTCTAACTCTATACCCAGAAATATAGCTTTATGATCTGGAGCTACAGAAGAGCGAATCTCGGCTCTTCTTACCTTGGGTACGATTGTGCGTGGTATAAGGAAAAAGTCAATTCTAGATTTTAGCTTGGAATTTTTGGTTTCATAAGTGAATGCTTTGGTGTTTGCATGACGTTTCCTGTATATATCTTTTAAGTCAATTTCTTCCATAAGATCAACAATGAAATTCCTATATGTCGTTTCTTTCCAGGGAAGCCCTCCGTGTTTATCAGTTCTATTCAAGGTGGTATTCCAGTCACCTGAAATGATCGTTCTTGAGATGTCAGTTTTGGATATAAGGTTTTCACTTAAAGTTCTGATGAATTGTTCTTGCTCACGATAATTATTTGGTGCATATAGTTCACGACAAATAAGATGATTTTCTCAATGTGTAGTTTGACAATTATGTATCTCCCTTGTGGATCTGTTTCTACAATGGATAACTGAAACGAAGATTTCGGGTTTATTAGTATACTGACTCCTTTTGAGTGTTCGGTGCAATGGGAGAAGATAATTTTTCCTCCCCATTCTGCAGACCAGATTTTCTCATCTTCTTCCTTAGAAAAAGTTTCTTGCGGATTAAGAATTGTGGCTTTTTGATTTTTTAGATAAGAAAAAAATCGTTCGTCTTTTGTTTGTATTACGTAATCTCCTAACATTTAATGAAAGGTTATTCAGTTTATGTGACATATTGGACATAGTATAACTGACAAATATTTCGTAAATATGCGCATATTCGGCGACTATAAAAACACATTGGCAAAAGGTGTAAATTAAACACATAATACGCAATAATAACAATAAAGGGAATAAAAAACATAAAATACTGTTGGAAAAAATAAATGAAACAATGGGGTACCATAACACGTAATTTGCCAAAATGAAAACAACTGAACAAAAGAACACAAACAAGAGATAAAACATAACCTAATACCTACCTCTACTGGGAATAAACAAATCAACACTTTGCGAGAGGTATAAGAGAGGTTTCGACACTGTTAATGTTTGGGGTGAAATTAAATGATAACTTATTGTACTTTAGTTGCGTTAATTAAAGGGAGAATGAATGAAGGAAAACAAAAAACAAAAATACAAAAATTGAATTACAATGAGCTAAGATCTTCTACAGTATTTATGTTATGGGAGTTAAGCTCTGGAACGGGTTTAACGAAAATATTTCCGTCAATTGTCCAAATTTTCCAGTCTTTGTGTAATCGCTTTTGGTCGCGAACCTTTTTAAATAGGCCCGCTCTGCGAGCAGTGAGATTCTCGTTTAGATAGATTCTACTTGCGCCAGCAATGTATCTAACATTTGTATTTCGCAGTTTCCAGCGCCTTAATTAGAAAAACGGACGATTATTGGTCTCGGCTGGACCGTACCTTTTTCGAAGCGATGGACAATGTCAATATCTTCCTCCCTCAAATCTATATTTAAACTTTAAGCAAGTTTGATGACGACTTCTTCTAGGTGTTCGTCGTCTTCTTCAGGAACAAAACATATTTCTAAATTAAACTTTCTAGTGTATTGCTCAAGGTCATCCAGTTTAGTTTCGAGATACGCAACTTGTTCATCCTTTTTCTGCAGTTTAGTAACCATCTCTTCCTTTAATTCACAGGTTGCAGTTTCCCTTTGTTTCTTAGCTTCAGCAGCGTTATCATCAATTTGCTTCTTTATGTCTGGGTTCTTTTTTTCCAAGACCTTCACTTTCGATTTTAGGTCACCATTGCTCTTGGTCAGCTCATCTATCTTGGCTTGCGAGAATTCGAGAGACTTTCTAAGCTCACTATAATTTCCCTGAAGAACCTTTAGATCGTTCATCAAACTTTTCGTGTTGTTCTCGATACGTTTTAATGCACTCTACATGTCGAGCCGGGAAGGACTCGTTTCGTCTTGTTCGCCAGAAGCCGCCATTGCAGTGGAGTTGCAATCCATCGAAGTATTACTTCGTTTCGTTTCGTTCTTCGGCGACGTTTCACTGCTGGAAGACCTGATTAGCTCATTTCTTCTCCTAGTTCTTCCCGGTTTACCCATACTTGGCTAATTTCATTTTTTATAAAAACCTCTCGCGTACGGAGCTCACTCTAACATGTCCAAAAAATGGAATGACATCATATTGTTCACGTGACTCGTTTCCATGACAACAACGCCCTGTTTTTAAATTCCCTTTCTTTGTAACTTTTACATTTTTACGCCATTTAGCGTTTCTTTATTTGGTTTGATTTATTTTGAGTCAATTTGGACGGTTTTATGAGATTATGGAGAAATTCAAGATGGCGGATCCAAGATGGCGGCTGTGTAGAACTAATTACATAATTCACACGTCATATGACGTTATCGCCCCATTTTACGAACCGCAAAGGAAACATTTTTGGACGTACCATTACCTCAAGGTTTATTGTCATAGCCTTAATCCTCTTGAAGTAACGAGGCACAATGTGTCCACCTCCAGGCTCAGGAACTCAAAAAAAGCCGTTGCAAACCCCTCTTTAATTTACTTCGGAGGCAGGAGGAGGAATGTGCATGCGCCTTATATGTTTTTTGTTCAAATTACAGGCCAGAAATTTATAGCATCTCACATTCAGTAATAATAGTCAATTGTACATAGAAATGTTTTAAGGGTCAAGATCACCTGTAAGATGAATTTGAAATTACTCCGCTTCATGAATTGATATCATATCAGTGTGACTTATATCGTCAATAATTAATTAACAGTTATTTTATTACTTTATTAATTATTTAAATTATTTTACTATATTAAATATTTTTAAGTTATATCTATTTATTTAGTCAATTATTTATAAAGGAACTCTATTTATTTAGTCAATTATTTATAAAGGAACTCTATTTATTTAGTCAATTATTTATAAAGGAACTCTTTATTTAGGTAATTATTTATGAAGTATCTCTATACGGGTTAGATAGGAGAGGGGTTTAGATAGGTGTCCCCAATTAGTTTACCATTAATGAAGTTTATTATTATTATTATTATTATTATTATTATTATTACACCAGTTAAATCCTACTTTTCGGTTTAAAAGATCCTGAATAGGGTCTAAAAACCTGCTGACAAATTTCATATTCGATAGGTATCTAACCTCCAATGCTATTGAATTTCTGCCTGACGGGATCTTTGCTACACTGATCAATCTGGAAGACCTGTAAGTAAAAAACAGAAAATACGTTTACAGCCCCTCACGTATTTCTCGACTTTTACAGACATTATTTGGCAATTTTACAGATGGGTATGTTGAAGCCACTTGGTCAGCCATGTGTGACAAAGTTTTTTTGGCAAATATATTCTCAAAACAATTACTTGATACTTAGAATGACTGTTTTACCAGTTTTAAGTGAATCCATGTAATGCATCGTATGTGACTTAATGGGATAAGGTTATAGCCGCATGAGGTGTTAATGAGGTGCTCATGAAATCTGAAATCGATATATCTGAGGGGGTGTGCCGGAGCATTTGAAAATGTGGTGGATAAAAAACACATGGTTCACCCCAAGTCTTGGCACAAAACTGACTGACCCACCCCTAAATAAAGTTTGACAATTACATGACCACCCCCCATTAAAACGGAATTCTTAGATAGTGGGCTTAATTACGTAATTATTTACATGCTAATAATTTTATACATAACAATAAAAATTAAAAATAACAATAAATGTATATAACAAATGATATTTCTAATTTTCATTTAACAATACAAATTTAAAATGTTTGCCCCCTTTTAATCAATATATCCAGGAGACTTGGTTTTAACGATATTCAAAACCTTACAGCGGATGTGTTTTCCACCCTTCAAAATTTAAGGAGGCTGTAAGTATACGCGTGCGTTACGTTCACGTCATTAAGTTAGAGCGGGTCACAGTTAAGTGTCCTAAAACCAAAAATAAAGTATTAAATTAATCTGACCAATCACAACAGACGCAGACAGTCCAACGAACCAATCAGAACTCGAAACAAATACATGTCGCCTGCGCCAAACGCGGGAAAACACGTCCGAGCAAGTCATGATTGGTTTTGGTTTTACTTCTGATTGGTTGTCTTCAGTTATTTTTAGAACAAGAACTACCAGAGAGTCAACGGGTTCTAATTATCATTACAATAGTAATGTTACCTTTGTAAACTTAACGTGACCTACTGACGAAGCAGTATCGGGTTTAAATGCTGTTATTTGAGAAAATTAACGCTTTATAAGACGATGGATAAATTTTGTAATATGTGTCATGTGTCTCCGGTCATGGACTAGATTCCTATTCTTTGCGATCGATCGCCAAAACTACTTAAAATGTGTACGTTTTTCTACATGATTGCGGATTTTTCAATCATCAGTGATCTTCACCTCTTTGACTCCCAAGGACAACTAAAATAACGTCCACGAAAAGTCTAGATTTCGTTCTGTATTAAATACTGCAGAACAAAACAGTAATGTGGGACGTACTGCTAAAAGCTTTGATTTGAATGGTTACAATGAAGGATTAATCCACAGATTCAAAATTTTTAACCACAGGGTTTGGCTAGGTGAGTAGAACGATCAGGAGAAGCTAAAAAATATCGTCCTTGGATCGAGTTGCCGCTATGGTAACCTAAACGTTTTCGGGGATCTAGTGTTTTTTAGGCTTGGTTCCCGGCACTAGCGACATAACAATCATAATCATAAGGGGATAAGGGGCGCTATGCCGCTTATGTCGTAGCAGAAGCCTAGTCGTGGTGAGAACGCCGAAAAACATAATCATAAAGACGCTTAGGATCGACATAATCATAATCATAAGAAAATGATCGGTCATTTTTATCTCGTTAATGCGCATGCGCATTAAGCGAGATTTCGAAATTACCACGAAAAAAAGGGGCAAAAGCTGTTAACAAATTTTTGTGGACTTTTTTCCGGGGGGGGAGTTTCTTCTTTCTTCTTCATAGAAGCTATATTAGGGCATTGAGGATATGGTTGGTTAAAGCGGTTAGGATTTCAAGAAGGGCGTCACATACCGTCACTAAAATATTTGAGGAACACCCCCGGTCCTATTGTTAATTTCCCTAGGGTATTGGGATGTCAGAACTTGTGATGAACTTGTCATATTTCACATTACGTCACCGCAAAGATATTAAAGTTCTTAGTTTCGATATCTCACGTTACGTATCAATATATCAAATTTTCAATCATTTGTCGTAAAGCCATTCAAGCTGCTTTCGAGAATGGTAAAAATAGGTCAAATACGTTTTCTTGGGAAACGTAGTTTGAGAATTTCACGGTCTATTTTTACGAATGGAGACGTTATTGGATGGGAAAGTTTGTGTTTTAATATGAGCGATATGGCAGAGCAAAATAGCATGAACTTTGCGTTTGTATGCAATAGTATGGGAAAGACGTCATAGTTTTATTGGTTTAGCTACCGTGCACAAGGAAATTTTGACTGAATTTGTTTTGCGGGAGGAAATTTTTGTGCGCGGTCGGGACAGCTTAAATTTCTGCTGGGAGGAAATGTTTGCGGATTTCTGGTCAAGTATAAATAAAATCCAAGGCATCGGTATTAAATAATTTCACTTCCTGACCGGAGGTTTTTATAGTTCTCCTAGTTATATGGTTGCTGTTCTGGCGCCAATATGAACATAAACAACCAGAAAACTAGTGAGTGAATTATTGTACGTTGTTGTAAAAATGTATCAGTATTATGATAACAGTCTCTGGTTCTTTTGAGGACGTGTGTGGAGTTGAATCGGGAATACAGATGACTGTTGTGCCGGTCGCCTCGGAGTTATGATAGCAATATATTCACTGTTGAAAAGTTCTTGTTAAGCCGATATACATCATTAAAACAAGTAATTTTTTCTGCGCGAGTATATTTCTGCGGTGGAAAATTTAATACAAAATAAAGTAATACTGCATAATAATGCAACAACGGACAACCTTGCCTGTATCTCCGGCAGATCAGAAAAAGGTTTTGAAAAATACTGCGGTCAGGAATCCCGCATGTTTGATTACTTTAGTACAAATGTTATAATTTGAGAAATTGGGGCGCTAAGTTTCATGATGTCACTTTCCGGGAAACTTGATTAAAGTGTACAGCTATCATGCTGGAGATTCAAATATTTAAAACCGTATGTAATGATGCTATACTTCTGACAATGGAGATACTGCCTAACTCCGAGAAACACATTACACTTACACGCGAAATAAACTCTGAGGAGCTATTAAAAAACAATTGCAAGATCCCACTATTCCAATATATGACTATCGCATAAGACTTGGATCTTAATAGAATATTTTACGAAATTTTACTGCGGTCGTGACCCCGGGGGTCGTCAAGAAGACACTGTCAACACTATATTTTGAGGTTTAAAGCAGACCCATTTAATCTCTAATAGTTACTAAACACATGATACCGGAAATAGAAAACTCTCGACTTTCGAATAAAAAAAGACAGAGCTACTATATATTCGCAAATAACCCATTCATGTATAACATTAACTTATGCAGCCATTTCTTTTTCAACTCTTCACAAAAGAAAAATCAATGTCCGCTTCACTTTCCAAAACATTTCATATCGATAGCGATAACAACATACAACAACTGCGTGAAATATTTCCTTTAACAAGCATTGACAACTAAGCGGAAAACAGATATTTCAGCCCACCCACATCTGACGTCTGAGTTATCAAAAGTTTCTTTGCCGCCGCTTTTGTTGATAATTTTGTCCGATGGATTATGAATGTTTTGCGATACCTTGTTATCTTTGTGGAATGTCCGGTTTCCGGAAGATAATAAAAGAACAGGAATGAGCGAATCTCAAAACTGTAAAAATGAAATTAACGTTGGAAAAATATATATTTGCTCAATTCTTTCTTTGAGGAATAGAGGAATTCTAAGGATATGCACTTTTTTGTCTTGACTTCCTGACTGAATTTAAGTCTTAAAATAGCAATGAATATGCGTGAACGGACTCTGATCGATCAATGACAGACATTGTAGCGACCATAGGTCATGGATCAGTTCTTTTCTTCTTTAAAATCTCCGTAAAATTCTAAGATGTTTATATCTTATATATAAAGATCTACAAACGCGGATAAGCGTAAACATTTATCCGATGCGTTGTGGCACACATCAAAGATTTAAATTGGATGATCCCACAGGCAGATGATCGTGATGTGAGTGACATCAAGTTACAGATTCGAAGCCAGTGCACAGTAATGAAATATACTAGGTAATAATACGATTTGTCACGGAATTGATAAGCGATAGAAAAATCGAAAATATTACACACTACACATTACACAAAGTCTTCTCACCTTTACTTTATTGTCTCTTGATGTATCCTGACCGGTTTAAATGCATTTTTACAACTTTTGTCACTCGCCCCACTATCCACTATAAAAGAAGGGAAGGCTGGAGACCTCTGAGCGAACCCTCGCCACGCGAAAGCCAATAAATTCTAAACAATTCAACTGAAGCTCCCCGAATTGCCACCAGTGAGGCCGCAGGTTAAATGTCTACCCGTGCGATTCGTGCTAGCTTCCAAATTCCCTTTCACGGTCTCTAAAAGGGCTCCGTTTTGGAGCGATTCTGGCCATCTTTTTGTACCACGAAATTCGAATACTAAAGCTTAGCGACCGCGTCACAGAGACAAAATGACATTCACCCGAGGGGAGGGTCGTTACTTTTGCCCTCGCGCAAATTGACACCGTCGGGGGAGCCGGTGCGTGTAATTCGAACGGAAACCACACGCGTGACCTGTCACTTATTTGTCTTTATTTGATAAAGTGCAATTTTTCATCAAGATAAAAAGAAAAGTCTCTTTTTAAAATAAAAATGCTCGAAGGAAAATTATTAAGCTTGTTAAAACCAATTTGCGCCAAAAAATCAAAAATCAAAGGTCACGGATATGTATGTGTATACCGGGAGTCTAGGGTGTACTCTAACTGCACGTCCGATCCAAGAGAGAGGAAGATAGGGGCCTTGGGAACGAGGTTGGTAGACGTTTCAATAACAAATTGATCATTACGTGTAAAAGACCGTTGGCCGTCGGGTGTTGATATGAACGATATGGTCAATAATGTTTAATTTTATTGGTAAATTGCACAACCTTCTAAAGTCGCTGTCGTAATTTGTCGTATTTTTGAAGCGGAATCGAGCCGCTTCTCGCTGTTCAGAACGTCTCATGTCGGCAATTTTCGGGGCCACGTCGCTTGTCGTTTTTACCAAGGCTTCTTTAAGCCGAGATGTTTTGAAAACAGCTTCGGCTATAAAAGGAAACGAAATCTAATCACCAGCTCTATTCCCACAAGAGACACCATTCTGCCCGAAGGTACACAATTTTTTAGTTGACGGAAAAAGCGACAAGTAAAATATTTTCATTTGCCTTTTTTACAATAGTCTACCTTAGTGAAGTATTTAGATAAAACATTCCTTTTTTACTGAAGTCTTTTTACTGAACTTATTCACATGCACAAAGTTCTTGTTTTGTCTCATACATCCACATATACACTGCACATATTAATTGGCTGTTTAAAAACATTGCTAGTAAATCAATTTTAATCCCAAATGAAAATCGTTGCAATATGTTTTAGTTTTGTTCAAATATCAATAAATAAAGATAGTAAATATTTTTTAACCTTCGAACATCTTTCCCAAATTTCGATTGATAGGAAAATCGCCATTGTAGTGCCATACAAGTCATTGCTACTAAAATACTGTGACTGATACAAAACATAGAAAATTAACTAAGTAAAAGGGCTCTCTAAAGATAGATTGAATCTAAGTAGTTTTGCCACCTCCATCCCTCCTCATAATTTCCCCCCGTAGCAACCAAATTGGCCTCGGCTCCTTACTCGTGGCGAAGCACACGAGTTGTAAATCCGGCGTTGACTTTTCTTGTTTTTCTTTTTTTCGTGTCACATTAGCGCATGCAAATTTATGCACGCATATTTAAGTCTATATCGACGACTATATGGCTTTCGGCCATGAAATACATACCGTAAAATCTCTCCGTGTGTGTACTCGAGAAGCAAGATAAAGAACTACTGCGTACAACTGCACACTTTCAAGACAATTCAAGGCGTTCATGGATGGATAGGCCGTTTAATATTGTGTTCGCTGCTTATTCCTGTGGGATTTTTGCTCTGGCAAGTTCTGTGTTTTGTATATTAAACTTGCCATTTGCTTAGGACGCTTAGCGATCAAGCTCCGGGTCGAGTTTAAGTGTCAGCTACTGAATCTAGTGAATGCAGTGTGGTCTTACTTTTAAACCCGTGTATACGTGAAAGCATGATGAACAGGCTATCGGCAAGGGTGTTTAAATAAAATTCACTCTCTCACTCACTCACTCGCTCCTTCCATCAGCTGTAAACTTAGTGAGCAAATGCTTTGTTACGAACACGTTTCGTAACAGGAATTCAACGTGAATCCAACGATAACAATAATTAATTTGATGTAAACGAATATAGACAACAATAAGGTTACAGATGTTTCGCATTTGGAGTTTTTAGTGCAACATTAAAATCGATCTAAAAGGATTTTGCAACCTAAACACGCGTTCTGATGCGTATCTAGATTAAAATAATAAAATTTAGTCTGTAGGCAGTATGTGCTCTTGGACAGCGCAGTGATTGAGTTTGTGGCTCAGTCCCGGACGGCTCGAGTTCGATTCTCCAGAGAGTTCTTTTTTTTTTTCTTTTTTTTTTTCTTTTTTCGAACTGGACATTATGAAAGTGATGTACTTTATTTTTCGTTCGTCAAAAATCCTTACGTTTTATTAAAAAAAATATATATCGAACTGTGTCAGTGTGAAAACGTAAGCGTACGGCAATATTGCGTTACGCGTTACGCGTTAGCATTTTTTCTTCTCGGGTTGGCTCTTAGGAGCCTTTGATTAGACATAATTTCAAGCTTATGTTTCTCTGTAAAAGCACTCAAATCACTTGGGAATCAATGCTGCAATAAGTTAAAGGCGCCACGAGTTCAAGCTGTGTACAGCTTCTTGTTCGCTTAATATAATCAAGTTGAAGTTTCCCCTCAGCTGTAAAATGAAGACTATTTTGAACAAATACGCTAAATTAACATGAAAATTATTTACATTCATACTCGTGATTATTTTGTTGCTCATGACTTTTATTGAAATAGAGCCCTTAAGTCCTCTATGACTGCAATGTCTAACTCTTCGATTAGACCTACAGGTATTTTCAATCTTTCAACTTCAATAAACCATTTAGCAGCTTTACACATATTACCTATCACATCTTTACTACATTTACCTATCAAAGGCACCCAACTTTTCCAATTCTTGTTGTTGTTGTTGTTTTTTATTAACCTTACATTCTCTCGCATTAACGAGATGGCTTTAAGAGCCCTTTGATCTTATGATTGTGATCATGTCTGTGATTATGCAGTATGTCGTAGTGGGAACGTAAATCTAGCGCTCATAGTCGTAATCATAATGATGTATGTTCATTCATTGTATTTTGGCCAATGAACGTCCTAGTTCCAGTAATTTGCAGTTCATGCTATTCCAAGATTGCGTAGAATTCATGATGAGCGTCTTGCAAAACGTTTCCCGATATTATAAATTAAATCTTAGATAAAACTAAAAAGAAAAATGTCTGGAACCTATTTTCTCTCAGGTGGTATCGTCGTGATTCAACAATTAAAAGCATTAATAAATTTTCTCCTCTCGATAATGATTTTCTAGATTTCTGACTGTTCCCACCGCTACCGATCTGAGTCGTTATTGGTTAATTTGCCCAAATATGGAAAAATGATTTGACGAAAAAAAAGGCGAGATTCGGGGAGCTTTCGTCCCTAGAAATTCAACAAATGGTTGAAAATGCGACCCCGGCCAACACCAAAAGAGCCACGCAATTTGGAATGAAGATTTTTATTGGTTAGTGTGTGTATAATTCATTTTTAGAAGCTCAAAATAGACACAAAAATCATAACAACGTACGCACCATTCGTAATTGTCAATTAATTATGCGTTATAAAACTGAATGTTTACCTTATTTCAGAGTGGCTTGCCAGTCCTGGTGGGCGAAAGTTTACGGTTAAAACCATCGAGGAAATGTCAAAACAAGAACTAAATGACTGTCTTAAGTCTTTTTACACCTCAGCGAGAAAGCACAATCAGTTAGGAATTCATCAGTCGAGTTCCAACGACACGGCGTTTATCGCACCTGGCGGGCAAATCTCTCTTCGTCTGCAGTACAACTTCCACAATTGTTATGTTCAAATCCATAACCATTTCGGCCAGTCCGATTAAGACTTATTTTTGAAGGAAACTTTGATATTCTTCTTGATCTTATTTTGAAGGAAACTACTTTTGAAAGAAACATTCTCGATCTCGCCGCTTGCTAGCATTTACTCGCTTTCGATTTGCGAAGCGGTCATGTGACACTTGTTAACTGACGTGACAGTCATGTATTTTTTTGGAGCGGAAATAATTTTTTTTCCAATTTCCAGTTATTTGAGTGTTTGAAAATTTACTAAAACAGTTATTCATCTCGGCCTCTCCGAATATGAGCTGATATATAACCAACTCGGCGCGGCGCCTCGTTGGTTATATACAGCTGTTTCGAGGAAGGTTGTCGGAAAAAAGCGCAAAGTGCACGCGGCAATCTCGAAAAATAATATGGGATATGATCAATGAATTAGTATTAAAGTCAAATAAATACATGAAACCCGCGATGCCTCGTCCGTACAGGGACGATCTTAGATGGCGGGCCATTGGGATAAATGAGTTTTTCGGATATAGCGTGGATGACTACCCACAATAACTTACTGGATTGGATTTTACGCTTTTTAACGACAACCTTTCTCGAAACAGCTGTATATCAGCTCATATTCGGAGAGGCTGAGATGAATAACTGTTAATTAATATACAGTGTATTATGATAATGCGATGGCGAAATAACTCCTGATTAAATGTAGTTGATGCTAGAAAGCCCATCATTGCTGCAGTTAATGCGTAGGTTTGTATAGCAGCCATTTTTAAAGCACCGTGTTCAAAACAAACGAGAAAAGAATTTAACGTCGACTACTTGTACGTATGTGTTTCCACTAGATCATAACAACGTTATGATTATGATTATGATCGTTATGTCGCTAGTGGGAACCAAGCCTTAATCAGCGCGTTATGACCATACACCTGTTCAGGTGCCCATAAAAACCCTTCAGGCCAAGTTAACTACATTCCTTTGGCGCGGAAGAACGAATTCTTAGGCCCGGTTCAAACGTCGAACTTTACATGTGCCGAACCTAATAATTAGGTTCGGCACATGTAAAGTTCGACGTATGAATCAATTAGGAACGGCACTTTTGTATTTGGGTCGACTCTGTCGTTCTATTCGACTGAGCTTGTCGAATAGAACGGCAAAAGATCGACTTCGATTCATACGTCGAACTTCACATGTGCCGAACCTAATGCATAATTTATGTTAACGTATTTTTCAATATAACCGCGCTTCTGATTGGCTATTTAGTGGGTTTTCGCGTCTTTGCAGACAGAACTCACAGAAGCATAACGACGGTTACCAGCATTCACGTTGTTGAATTTTTAATAGACTGAAACTGGACAACTAAAATCGGTCTTCTAAAAAGTTGCTTTTCTTTATATCCATAAAGAAATCGTAATGTATTTTAAAATTTATGGCGTTACTTTATTTTGTCCAAATATCACGACACGATCTCCTCAGCTGTCTCCTTGCCATAACAGAACACAAAGCACACTAAAATCAAAACAAGAATTTCCAGGCTTGGTGAATTTTACTTTTTTCGGTTTATTTCCCTATTTTAAGCGGTAAGGATGATATTTCTGTTCGCCACGAATAGGCCATTTGCACGATGGCGTCATTTGACTACTACTACCAGAATCATTCAGTTTTTTGTTTTGTAAATCAAATTAGGGCTATTGTTATTTAAACCGCACTGGGATTACAAAATTTAAATAAGAAAGGAAAAACGAAATGAATTCTGGTAGTAGTAGTAGTCAAATGACGTCATCGTGCAAATGGCCTATTAGGTTCGGCACATGTAAAGTTCGACCGTCTGAATCAACAGTCGAACTTAATAGTTTGGGTCGACCTAAATAGGTATTAGGTTCGGCACATGTAAAGTTCGACGTTTGAACCGGGCCTTGGAGCGGAATAGAGATCAATAGAGGACAATCATTCTGGGAATTAAAGTGAGAAGACCGATTGATGCCATAAACAGTTGAGGAAAAACAACTCTTTTTGCAGGGATTTGTCTGAGAACGCTATTAGATTCTTACCTGATGAAGTGTTTGCCTCACTAAAAAAACTGCGGGATCTGTAAGAGAATCAGACTTCGGTTTATTAATGTCTTATTCCTTTTATATTTTTATGTTGTTGTTAATTACTATTTGATCAAATTAATAAAACTAAAAAGTCGCCCTTAAAAAAACGATCCTTGCCACCTGAATCTTCAATTATGATTTCTGTCCATTTTTATGCATTCACCACTTTCCTCGTGGTAAAAACTTTGTGAATGAGTCAGTTCGTTAGCCAAAATTTCAACCTTTAACCGATGAAAACAAATTCAATTTCCTCCAACTGAAATTAGATACAATATTGTAGTGGCTGTTCAAAACCAGGAATTGAACCTGGGTCTTCAGATTACCGGTCGTATGCCTTAGCCACTCGGCCACGTACTGAACTGACCACGCTGGCAAGCTCCAAGGAGACATTTTGTTATCACTGCTTCTCGCTCGTTCGGTGATGCACGGCGGAATCCAACTGAGGAATTGGGTGAAATGCTGTTTAGCTAAGAATCGAACATGGGTTTCCAGATTACCGGTCGGATTCTCAATTACGTGGTCACCGGACACAGGGGGATTTCACCGTCCGTCACCAATCGTCCGGGGGTAGTTTGATCAATATGTCTACAGTAAATATTATCTGGTTATCCCCCGGTCGATTAGTGTCAGCGAGTCATCAGTTATCCCACCTGCTCTTCGGTTAATTTTCTCTTCAATAATTTTACAGGCAACTGCTTAAAAACGATATTCAAAAACTTACCGTCGGTGTATTCAGTACCCTTAAAGAATTGATTTATCTGTAAGTTTCGTTATTATTTGCATTGAAGTACGTTATATTATTTTATTTATTTTTTATCGCCTATATTATAAAAAGTGCATGTGATATAAGGTGTAAATTTTCGCTTAAATAATAACTCGAATTGGCCTCTGTTGACGTTTGAAGGGATTTTTACATCTTCGATAAAATGTTGCCCTACCGTAAATCCTCTATAACGGGGGTTATTTATTTCCTATGCATTTGAGGAGGGAGGAGGGCTATAAATTTAGCGAAACGCTAGCAGTTCATCACTATTTTTTTTTTGTAATTCATAAATTTTAATAGGTTCCCAAAAGTGAATAAAATGGATAAATGTTCATAAACCATACTTTGATTGATTAATGAAATGTTTCACATTCATGATTATCGTAACTGCGACTGTTTTTAGTACAAGTGCCGGTAGTATTTTCCCCAAAGCGCGCAAGTACTGTATGTGAATTCGTGACCGGATTGGTACATAAAAAATTACCGGTAATCGTAATAATTTCTTGCTCCAAAAAAGGAGAGCTTCTTAGAGACTGGGGGCTTAATAGAGGATTTTCCCTGATTTTAAAATCGCAAATCTAAACACGAGGGTTTTTAAAGGGCATTTGGTGGTAACTCAAATACTTTATAGCAGTAGGGAAAAGAGCTTTTAACAAGCCGACTTAGCCTCGGAGACGGATCGAGTCTAAGGAGTCTAATGAGTCTAGTTTTTTAAAGAAACTGTACTGCTGTTCCCGCGGTGGGGAAGCGAAACCATAACATTTTGTATCAATTGGGCGGATTAGGTAAATTGCCCATCGACATAATCAAAGGTGCATCAACTAGCACTTTAGAAGACGAAACCCTGAAATATGCTGTAACGGACTTGGATTCCACGCAGGGAAAATAGCATTTAGCGATTTCTCTGATTCTCTTATCCTACACGGACCAGGGACCGCGGAGGGGGAGGGGCCCCCGCCCCCACTTTTTTTTGGGATTTTCAATACGAAAAAATTATTTTCAATTGTCAGCCCTCCCACTTTTCACCTTACTCCGCGGTCCCTGCGGACTTTAGTAAATAATAACGCCTACTGTCTGTGACACACAGCAAGGCGTAATCTTTTTCACAGAAATTTGGAGGACAACGCGATAACGTACTTACCTGATGGGGTGTTTGGCAATTTGACAGAGCTGCGCACACTGTAAGTGAAATAATGCTTATATGTGGCACTCCATTCATTATTATAACCAAAACGCTGGCAAAAAATCAAGGTTGTGTGACAGTGCTATAGTTAGAAAACACACATCAGAGAATCAAACCCGTTGATCATTTAGATAATTGCTAAATTTAACACAACCAAGGACACAAATTGGGAAACGTGGATGTCAACGGTCAAGAAAGTTAACACAACAACAGGCTGAACGGTACTATAGCGGGCTGCAGAGAGAACAGCTTCTCACCGGAATAATAAGGATCGATTTCCACCAATGACATCTGACCATCGTGATATTAATGGTGATACGAAATTAGTCGATCTTATCGCCCGATGAAGACTAGCAGAGCAGATCCAAGTCAGTGACTAGATCGTGAGACAAATGATAATACGCTTTATTATTGTGCCTATCACGCAACGCCGATCGAAAATGCGAGAGGTTGCAGTCCGTCTAGGAAGTTGTGCGGCCTTAAGAGCAAATTGTAAATATAACTTGAAATGGAGGTCATTAACTCAAAGTTGGCAATATACTAGAATTCGTTTAAAAGGTTTCCGATATTACCGGTATGCATCTGTGTAAAATGAGCTGCTTTCGGGTCGCTGTCGTTTGATATTATAGCTTACTTGCAAGTATGCTGGAAATATGGTAATTTTCGCCTTAAAATGGGGGAGGATGTGGCGAGGAGCTAAATAGCGGAAGGGCTTATTAAAAACTTGAAGCTCAAGAGGGAGGCTTATTAGAGAGGGGGACTAAATAGGGCGTTTAGGATATCAAAAGTTTATAAAAATTAGCAGTGTCATAGAAAGTTCAGCCATCCTATCATTTTCTACACAACTCTAATTTGTAGATTTTCCTTTTTAATTTTGAAGGGGCCTTGCTTTTAATGACATTATAAACCTTCCCACGAATGTATTTTCCAGTCTTAAGCGTTTGGAAAGTCTGTAAGTTTTAACTCGAAGCTATCACTTTGTACCATAAACTTGTCAAAAACTTAGTATACGTGATGTTTTCTAAAATAGACCTCAAAGTTGGTATCGGTCGAGTTCATAAGGTAAATTGGCCACCGTAGAGAGATTTAAAGGCTAAGTTAACGTTTCAAGCGTTAGTCTTTCGTAAGAGCGGATTATATTAGCTTACACGAAGGGCTTACTTTTCAAACTTCAGCCTTTGAATCTCTCTACTGTGGCCAATTTACCTTTCACGTGCTCATTGAAAAAAAAAAAACAACAACAACAATTTATTTACAAATAATAAAACAAATTATATTAGCAACCCGCAAATAACTAAAGTTAATCGTGGCGGGTTGCTGCACAATAAACAATTACAGGAGCTCACTATAAAATAATTGACAGATAACAATAAATACGAAAATTAGGAATGAATAATTAATGATTAGTTACTGTAACAACAACAATGATTTATTTAACAAACTTCGGGCGAGTTTCTTCCGGAAAATCCAAACTCATGCCGAAAATCAGAAGGATCTTCAAGACCAAAGAAACGTTGAATATGCATACGGACTTTTTGCCATGGCAACGACAGCGCACATGTGACCTTAATATGCATATGCCGCGGATCACAAACCTGTACAAATGCCTTCTAAAAAAAGCGGGGATCATCTAATTCTCAAAATTCGGATTACGATTTTGTCCATTGTCGCTTCGGGAAAGGTACTTAAATATTAAATTTTTTGACACCGTTTTGTTTGATATTCAACCCCTGGGATTTTCGGCAGATAGGCATACCTTATTAATTTGGTCAGTTGCGACATATTCACCCCAAAATCGAGACTCGTAAAGTTTCACAAACAGCACACCCCTCCACAGGACATTATATCACTGCCTAATACTGCGAGCCAATAAAACAACAGAACCCTTTGGCGTCTTAAAATGGAGTAAAATTTCGCGGGAAAATGATTGTGTTACAGTCACGTTACTTCTAGAATGCGAGCAGTTGCTATGGTAACAAAGACTAGACATCGGCGACAGGCTTCAATTGTTTTATCTTTCCCCAGAGATCTGCAGAGAAATGTTATTTCAATTCTACCTGATGGAGTCTTTGCAACGCTAACACATCTACGTTACCTGTATGCTATTTTTTCTTTTCACTCAAAAAATTAATTCTCTACTTGCACAATACCATAATACACCGCTTCTACCCCCTAAACAATTTGCATAGGCATTGTTTTAGATTTCCCTTGGGACATCTTCATGTCCCAGGAGAAATTGCAATCAATGATTATGCAAAATTTTGGGGGGTAAAAGAGGTGTATTATGGGATTTGTGCAAGTAGAGAATGGGTGCAGATTGATTTTAAAAATTCAAATTTAGAAAGTATCGAAGTTTTGTTTTCATTACAAATTACAAAGATTGCATGATACATCGTGTGTAGAAAACACATTCGGGTTTTTAAACACAGGATCTTGTTTGCTAGTATGGCGCTCAGTTTTGCATAAATTTGAATAACTGTTTTTAATACAAAGATCAGACCAGTACAGGACGACAACGGTACTGGACCATGCTTTCTATGAAAGTTCTTAGTATAAATCTGGTCATAATCTATGTTGGCACAAAAACGTAACAAATGTTTTCCGTCTACACTGTAAGAAGTGTATGTAGGCTGCAGGTCGGCGAACTTTTTTACATAGAGCAATTAAACTCTGGAACTCATTGCCACTTGCGATTACTGCTGCAGACAGCCTGCGTACTTTCAAAAAGAAACTTAGAGAATTCCTTTTCGAATCATTTCTTGTAAGCTAGGAGAGTTACCTATTGATGTTTTTAGCTATTATTACAATTTTAACGTTTGACATTTTTATTCAATGTTTTACTTACCTTATGAATTATTTATATGTTTATGTACGTTGGGTCTGAAAAACCCTGATTGGGAGATTCAATAAAGTTTTAATGTTTAATGTTAAAGTCCTGTAAGTGCGTTTTCGCATGTCGTCCACACCCGACGTTTGCGACCACCAAAACCAGATATTATTTGTGACTGCGTATGCGTAGCAAATTTCCCTGTCGTAAACTGTTGATTCCATTTGAGCGACACTCTAAATGATTTGTCACCAGTCATAGAAAATTGTTCTATCAGAAAAAGAAAAATGCAATATACTACCTAGAATCGAAACCGGAACTTCTTCCATGCTAACATCTCTCCTTCACCACTGGACTACTGCGTTGATCAGGTAAACCCACGGAAACTTTAATTATAGACGGTCTTAATGATACATCTATAACCGGTGATTCCATCCCATTTCTTGCCTAAGCGTTGTGTCAATCGGTTGTACCTAATAATAATGGCCTACTTTCGTCCTAATCAAGGCATAAACTAGAGCAGAAATGGCCTCGACCATTACAAAAGGCTTGGTTACTCATCGACCGTTTACGAAAGGGAGATTGGCGTTGGCGTAACGTCGGTCGGCGTTTCTGTGAACTAACTTTACATTTGTGACACCTTGCCAGGAGAAGTTTATGAAAGAATAAGGAATGAAATTTATTTTTGGCCAAAAAATAATGAATATCATGCAGTTAGTACGTAGCTTACAAAGACATGCTTCTAATTATTGTCGTTTGATTATCGAGCAGGGAGCTGTCTGGAAACAATATCACATTTTTACCAGAAAGAGTTTTTGCCGCATTAACAAGTCTTTATAAACTGTAAGTGAAAAGCAATTCATAATGAATTTAAGAAAGCTTTTGTTCGAGATACCCATGCAAGGTAATGCTAATTGTTATTGTTTAAATTGTTGCATAGGAATTTGTCTAGAAATCGTATCACAATTTTACCTGAAGGAGGTTTTGCAACACTAGAAAACCTATACAGCCTGTAAGTGCCTAGGAACTGATCATAGGGGTTGCATCAGATTTACAATCACGAGCCGAAGACGAATGATTGTATATCTGACACAACACGGACGTGAATGTTGTAGACTACTTACGAGATGAAAATGAAATGCCAATTAGTTACAACCACAGTATACATCCACTAGTGGTTGTAACTAATGAGCATTTCATATAGCTGTACTGTATAAGGATTACAAGCCTTCGTTTAATTTAAAATAATTGATCTGCGAGCCACTGACAAATCACGATATTTTGCGATAGCCGAGTCCAATAATTGTTTTATCATTCGATTCCCGAGTTTGTTCATAACTGCTAAGACAGAGCAGAAATCGACCATTGTGGAGGACGGAAGCGGAACAATTATTCACAGCAAAACAACTTCACACAGTCGTGTGCATGAGCAGAATTATTCTTAGGCAGTTATTCGCTGGTCACGCGTGGTGGGCTCTCGGGCAATGAAAAGGATGAAAAAATGCAGCAAATGATAAGTGCCTTTATTTAAGGTTACAGTGTACCTTCAGATCGAAAATTTATCGAAAATTTTTTTTTTGGCGTCAAAATAAAGTTTACAGAATGAACTTTCATCCAAAAAAAAATTTTCGACAAATAGTGAAAATTGACAGAGAAATGACGGTATAACTTTTGTGGGCGGAGTTTGTTTATGAAGCGATATGCTTTTTTAAGCGCTGTTTTCTCAAAGTTCATTTTTCGCTTGTTGGGGACACTTTAAAAAGCTACAACTCAAAGGAAATTTGTTCGATTTTCCTCAAATTTGGACAGAAGCTAGGCTAACATATAATCAACAAAAATGTGTCGGCGAATTTCTTATTTCCGAAAACTTTTTCGTCAAGAGCCATTTCCGTGCGATCATTCCAATTTTTTTTCTCCCTGTTTCGAAAATATTCTGTAACTTTTCACTGCAATTGAATATGGGAAATCGCCGACACGTTTTTTTAGCGCTTCGTGTCCGGAAACCCGAGAAGAAATCAAATTAGCAAAATACAATAATCGCTTTGAGTTATAGCGTTTTAAAGCTGATTCGGACGTTCGAATTAAGACGTCGTAAAAAATTTGACAATTCACTTTATTACCAAATGGTTTCCATATTTAGATAGCCAGCTCTATAAGCTTTAATTTGATATCTGGGTTTAGGTATATTAAGTGTAATCTTAAGACGCTAGAGCTGTTATACTGGAGACACCCCCGAAGGTACACTGTAACCTTAAATAGGGTATCTCATCCAGTATATACAGTGTATACAATAGGGGCCATATCTATAACAATTTGACTGAATAAAAATAATTGAACAATATAGAAACTAATTTTCAATGCAAGTGCTAACTTGGTGTTATTATAATTAAGATAAAGATTTCTTAACTTAACACAGGTTATTGTCTTTCAACAACCTTTCATTTTTGCCTGACGGTATTTTTGCGACATTGACAAATCTGCGGGAACTGTAAGCGAGAAAGGTGAAATAATGCCCCTTTCGAGACAAGTTTGGTCTTGCTAAATACTATGTACTTATTGACTTAGTGGGAGGGCCGGATGGGAAAATATTTGGCTCGAGGTCATGGCGTACGGACCGAGCGCAGCGAGGTCCGTGCGCCATGACCGAGACCTAACTAGGCCCGACCTAACTTAGTCAATAAGCATTTTATCATATGACCAAATTGGAGACAAAATTACTTGAAATTTTAACGCGCGAGGCCGTCCGCTTTTGTAGTAGGGCCGTACGCCTTTTTCCGGCCCCGCTCGCGCAAATGCTTACGGCCCTCATACGGGACTTTCATCAATGGTTTTGCAAAGAAAAGGTTCGCAGGGCCGTACGGGTCATATGATAAATAGGTTTATGCAATTTTTATTTCGAATAGGTATTTTACATTTGAAAGATAAATAAAGTAGAGAAATAGTAACTTGTGAAATAACGCTTACTTGAAATATTTCTTATCCAGGGGCGTAGCTACCTGTACGCACGTACGCACGTGCATAAAAAAGTCGAAAAAAAAGAAAGATTTGGGACTTGAGGGTGGGGGAGGAGGTGCGGGGAGAGTGAGAAAATTGATTGTGCGAACCTCTGAAAACGTCCTGGCTACGCCCCTGTTATCGAATTAATTACTAGGAGATCTTTTGAATAAAAACTCCGCGGATTTCATTAAACGTCCGTCAATTATACCTTATATGGGAAACGTTCACCTCTATTACTAATTCTGTAAAGAGTTTGGATTTGTTTTACATGTCTGCCCCACGTACGGATCCAGCAGTATTAAATAAATAAAATAATTTCCTTTTTTTGTGGGTATTTCTTATAGAAAGCTGTCTTCAAACAACATTCAAAACTTTACAACGGATGTATTTTCCAAACTCAGCAGTTTACAAAAACTGTACGTTTATTCAGTCAATATTTTAAGCTCCTTTATTACAAAATAGTGGCAGGTTTTAAATTATATTTCGGCTTTGGGTAAGTTTATCTTGTTGCATGTACTCAAAACTCTTATTAACCCTCGGACGTACACGCAAATTAATTTTTACCCTTACCGTGGTACAAGGGGGGATGAGGGGTATTAACTTCCCCCTTTTTGTGTTTTTGCGGTGTTACAAACAGTGCTGTTTGTTAAAACAGTGCACTGACGCGGACAAGATGGAAGCTGAATGTTGGTAGGGCCACAAATATGGTGCCCAAGTTTTAAAAAGCAGGAGGAGTTTAAAATAAAATTGTCTTGCATGATAGAAACTTATTCCCAAGATTCTTTCTTGCAATTTTAGCAAAACTATTGTAAAAATATAATGTTAGTACTTAACGATCGTCTTCGTAGCATGCGCACTTGCCAATAGAGATATCCTTTGCCATGAGCAAATTTGTGGACAAACTGTAATAATAAAATATTGCTATCGATCGTTATTTTATTCTATAAACTCCCCCCCCCCCCCACCCCTTCCCCCTCAAAAAAAAAAAATCGACCAATATTTTTCCAGTGCGGACCTTACGCTGGTGCAATAAATAGAGGATTTTTCGTAGCGCGGTCTGAAGAGTATAATAACGTATCATATTTGCACTCGCTTTAGTGCGTATTCGCACTCACATAGGCTGTGTCCGATAATAACACATAGTAATATTTCGTTTGGCTTTCTTTATTTGTTACGAGCAAATCCATGCAAAATCAAACATTGACCGGCAAAAGCTATGAATATTTATGAACCCATTCCCTTGAGCGGCTATATACCATAAAATCATAAGGAAGCGGCGAACTTCTGCCAAGAGGCGAGCTTTGTTTGCTTGTAGCGCGTGAGAAAAATCAAGGCTGTGCTGGGATAAAATTTGGCCATGTGAAATAGCTGTGTTTAATAATATAAATCATAATGATTTGAAAAAGTAGATAAACACCTATATTATTTAATTATTACGCACTAGCAAAGGTGAGGGAATTGAAAAAAGGCAATATAACCTCACAATCTACTGTAAACGTTAGATGCAGCAAGGAGCGGAAGAGGGTAGAATTTGCTGTGTGCGACGAAGGCTTCCAGACTTTCTAAGTGAAAGAAAATGGGCAAAAACTTCTTATAATCTTATAAGTTCTTATAATCTATGCATGCATGGGAGGCTGAGTACTTTTGTTTTATCTTATCACAAGGATGTCCTGTGACTGTTGCTCAATTCCTTTACTATTTAAGACTTGCAAATTGCAACATATAGTTCGAATAACTGTCTGAGGCCTAATCCTCCTTGCAGCCCTTTCCCTTAGTATACAAAGGATTACGTAAAATGATATTAAGAATAACAAGGCGAAGGAGCCATAAAATTGTTTATTTGCCGGCAAATAAACTCATGTCGTGTAACCTGTCTCGCAAAATGGATTGTTGAAGTTGCACGTACAATGTTAAACGTTACATATTGCCATGCAACTTAATAAAGGTGATAATATGTATAGATAGGCTGAGCCTAACAGCGTAGCCCTCTGAACAGAAAGCCGACGATAAACTTAACTAAGGTGAAAGGTCGGAAGCACAAGAATTAAGATTGACGACCGAGCTATTTTTCAATTTTAGCAATTCTCAAAAACAGTATTACGCGACCGTCTGAACAGTACATTTAGACTGTACAAAAGTTCACAAAAAACAAAACCAAAATTTTTCGAATAAAATGCACCTGTTGCGTATCAAAAATTGCCCGAGAAACTGATTTGGAAATCAAAATTGAAAAAAAAACATATTTGCATATTAAAGGTCACGCGAGTGAAGTTAAAACTATAAAATCAATGTCTTGTTTTGTTTAATAAAATCGCTTTTCAACCTGTGTAATGAATGAACAAACACGTAAAAATGGACAACACAATCTTCTTTCGAAAACGTTCATTCAAATTTCCATAAGTTTATGTTTAAAAGCAAAACGCGAACCATTTATAGCTCACCGAGGCCGAGATGTCTTCGATGAAAGACATCAAAACGACTGAATTTGAGCACGTTTTATAAACAATTCCCCAAAACTAACGAGACCACAAAGAAAAAGTCAATCACAGATTGATAGCAACATAAATTCCCATTGAAAAATGTAATTTGTTTTACCTTTACAGCCATGCTACGTCACGCGTTATCAGTAATCCACAAGACTGAAATGAACAATATTAGGTTTTTTATACGAGTAGCGAAGTTATTTTTTCCGTTAACTCGTGAACTTTTCGTTTAACAAGGCAATAATTTAGATGCACGAGGGCGTGTTACGTAAAAATCGTGCGTGCAACATGCAACAATTATTTTTAGCGAGATAAGTTTAACGAAAAAGTTGCTTCGTTTAACAGCACCTTTAGCAAGGTTACAAACGCTTTGTATGTTTTTCATTGAAATATTAATTTCTTTCCGAGACAAACGAGCAAATTCGAAGTTCATGTCATGTCATGTTAAGATTTTGTCGAGCTCCGACAGGGTTAAAATTACGCGTGTAATTCACTGGACTCGTGTATCACAAATAGTGGGCTGGGAAAACCTCTAATACTTCCCATTTGTTGTATAACTTGTCCTTGACAAAATACTGTGTTTTCATTAAAATTTAGTCGATCTGCGACTTTTCGAGAAAAGAAAAAAAAACTATAGGGCTCTTCTTTCTTACCTCAATTGGGAGGTAAAAAGATGGCGATTTTGACCATGTAACTTTATTCAGAATTTCATAAGATTAGAGCCAGCTTTTCGATTTCTGATTGTGAGACAAGTCGTATGCAAATTGCACAGCGTTTGTAATCGTGCTAAGGGCTACCTATATACAAAAGAGGAACGAATTTGATCTTTTTTTTTTGCATTGCCGATGATTTGCGATTTTGTTTGATTTTTGCTCTTAAATAACGCATATAGCCTATGTCACCAGTATTAACACTAGGTAATTAAAAAAAAAAACACTCGAAACTAAATGACCTTTGTTTTTTTCCTTCCGTATGTTTAACAGGTATTTGTCTTCAAACGGTTTAAAATTTCTGCCTGAACAAATTTTTGATAACTTGACAAAGCTTTTAGATCTGTAAGTACCGACCAGCACGTAAATGAAATCACAAGAAATTTGAGCATCTCTCTATTTTCAGAGTACACTGTACCTAGCAAATATATAAATGAAAGAATGAATAATTAACTTTGTATAAATTTCGAATCATTTAGCACTGCCGGAAGTCAGTGCTAATTGGGCACACCGTAAATCACGTACAAAAATCAAAATATTAAGGAGTACAGCTGGTAGGAGGTTGCTCCTTTGGTTATTTAGATGAAGTGGTATGAACTGTATGTAGCTCGCGCACAATTTACTAAATAATAATATACATGAAAAAATTACTCGATTCTGATTGGCTAAGAGCAGTGCAGTTCAAGTGTAACACCAGTGCAAACGTGTAACACCGGTGCAAAAAGTGTAACACCAGTGCAAATTACAAATCCAAAATTTTTTTTTTCTTTTTTTTGGCAATTTGCAATTTTGAGCTTTTTGAAAAACTCACTCGTGCAAATTAATCCCAAATTGAAGTCGAAACCGTATGATTACCTATACTAACACATATTTGCCATGCACTATTTGGTTGTTCCGAGTATGTGTAAAGTTTGACTTCAATTGAATTGAATTTAAGGCTTAAGCGGCGCTTCGTCCTTGCACGAAAAACTAGATTTTGACTACTCTTTCAAACTTTCGCGAATTTCTGAAAAATAAAAAATGACTGGAATTTTTAAATATGATTCCTTAAAAGCAACCACCCAAGGGAATCTTTGGACAAAATATGAGCGATTCGCCAAATGGGTCGTTGACGGAGCTTTTTCGATCCTAACAGGCAACCACTCTTAATTATTAACTACAAATTCTAATTTAAAACGTCATTAAATCTTCAATATTTCTTATTTCTATAAATTTTACAACTCCTTTGAGAAAAATCATGTGATGAGCATAGAGCTTTTGGATTGCTTGAAACGTGAACGAGATATTTCTATTAAAGCCATGTTAAGTGGCGGAAAATGGCGTTCAGGTGTTAGCTTCGTGCAGGCGATTAGCCATTTTTAGAACTGAAAAGATTTTGCATTAACCGAAAAAAACGGAATTAAAACTCTTTAATGTTATCCCTGGGATAGATACTTCATCCCATTCCATTCCGATAATTCCTTGGGATCATTTCGGGGTCAATGTGAAAAAAATTTGGGGATCATTTGGGGTCGGGGATCATTTCGGATCTTGTTCAGGTCGATTTGGGGATAATTTCGGAGTCGGGGATCACTGACCATCATTTGGGGTCATTTATCAATTAGAGGATTTGAGTGAATAAAAAGTCGGGACAATAAAACATGGCGGTTGTAGGGAAGTGGCCGTTATGGGAATTACGGTTATCAATTAGGGATTTGGGTGAATAAGAAGTTGGTAAAATATATATAACATGGCAGTTGTACGATGAGAGGTGACCATCATTAGGAGCTAGTCCTTAGTACAGGTTTTCTGTGTCTCTTTTTATTTTTCTTATTGAATTTTATTACTTTAACAGGTCTTTATCCTCAAATGCCATTCAAGTTCTGCCTGAGAAACTGTTTGCCTCACTTAAAATTGTAGTTTATTTGTAAGTGATTGCTAAAGAAAGGTAAATGTAAGTGCAACATTTATTTTTATGTCTGTCTGTTCACACAAGAAAAGAACAAAGTAGGCTAAAATAATTAATTGTTAACTTGATTCCTTTTTGCAGACGTTTGGATTCTAATTCCATCAAATTACTACCTAGCCAAGTTTTTGCTAATCTGACAAATCTTAGATACCTGTGAGTACAGTGGGACATCAATGCAATATTTACCTTTGAAATCAAGTATTGCTTTGAATAAATGTCTTGGCTTACTTTTGGAAAGATATCTGGTGGATAAAATGGTTTTTGGGACGAGAGGAAACCAAAATCGAGACGAGACGCGAGATCCTATCTTATCACGAATCGTGTTGCATGTATAATTAATAAGATCAAATTTCATGCGTGAAAATTGTATTAGCACGTAAATCGATTCCCGTGCATAGATTTACTATGAAAAGACCCCGGTGTTCTATATGATAAGGGAACTTTTTGCTTTCAAACGTTTTCTTGTACAACACATCAGTTTGAACCAATATGGTTTTTTATCCACATTTATAGACAATTGTGGAATAATTATGCTAATTTATGCTAATTAATGCAACATTATTTTATTTTTTCTGGTAAGTGTATTTACTACCCATTCATATGAGGTATAGCTTTCCACGCAATTGTAATTAATTAATGAGGAAAATAAAGAACAATGGTGTCCTTTTTGACCCATTTGTGCTCAAAATCACAATGACTTAATCGAAGCTAAACATACAAGAAGTACCAATGATAATGGAATACCAAAGACAAAAAATGATCTGATAAAAAATAATGTTGGCATATTTCGACAATATAACATTAAAAGGTCCATAATTGTTTTCAAAAGTGATTTGTCCAGCTTAGTGGGAAAGAATTGCCGATTGTTTCATTTTAATCGGACTGACAACAAGCAAATTCTTCAGTAGTGTTTTCAAAGAATGGAAATTGGTAATTTCTGAAGAAATGTTCGTAGCTTTCAAAGAAAAGGGACGTTCGAAAAAAAAAACGAAATAAACTTCTGCTATTCTGAAAATTAGTCCTGATTGCTTTTCATAGCAGTTGTGTCTACGAGCGTAATTTCGAAGCGTTGTTTAGGAGAAGGTATTTGACAGTCATACAGTGGTTAATCGTTGTTTTAATTAAAGGCATGGTTTAATCACGCTTTAACTTTTCCTTAAGGACGTATGCAGCTATTTCAATTAACGTTGTCGGATGAAAAAGCGAAAAGCCAAGACCGCAAGGTAGTATGGGATTTTTATGCAATGGCTATTTACAACTACCCATACTAACTTGCGGTCTTGCTTGGCTTTGAGCTTTCATCCGACAACGTTAATTGAAATAGCTGTATATGAAACATTTAACAGCAAGCTTCATGCAATCTTCAAATTTGTAGTTCGATTTACTCCCGTGAAGCGAGGTGGCGAGAAAGTCGAGACAAAAACAGAAGAATTTAATTGATAATGCAAGAGAGAAACACACACAGTGCAAAAACTTGTGTGAAAGGCAGTAATTATTTAAGCCACTGAATGGAATAAAGAAAATTTACAAAACCGATAAATCAAAACTGTTTTCATTGTAATCATTATAAAGTCGCTGTCGCTATCTGACTTCATTGTAGATGAACCACACAAAAGTTAATGCTAAAACTGGTTTATTTATTCTAAAGTGTGATTTCCGAGGCTAAATCACGCGTTTAACTTAACTGTACAGTGTGGACCACAGCCAGTGTATCATTACTATAAAATAACATATTTTATGGTAATATATGTCAGTAGCATATCAACAGCTCGTACAAACTGTGTATAATTAATACGATGTATAGATTCAGCTGTAGATTGCCATCCAACATGTGATGTCCAGTACTGCTTAATACTGAATCATTTAATGTATAAGGTTTAATGAATTAAATGCCAATATAATTATTATCTTTTTACAGGTATCTGTCTTCAAATGCTATTACCTATTTACCTGAAAAAATGTTTCCCACAGAACTTAGGAGATTGTGAGTGACAAGAGAAGCGGCAACAACTATACATGTGCAATAATTGTTTTAGAATGTCTGGCCTCTTGTTCTGTTAAGGGCTGGGATATTGTTTTTTTTTTATTTAAACAAATGCAGACCAGACAAAAATTGACTCGACCAGTGTCGTAATTTGTTTTGATCATTTTAAATTTGACTACATCTTATTACCTAGGATAGAGGGTGGTAAGCGTTTATTGTAAGGTAAATATTTTCGCGTGAATCGAATGGAACCGAATCGGATGTCAACCCTCGGACGTACAGTTTACTCCCACGGTAATAAAAGAGGGATTGTTTGTTGTTTATCAACATTTCCTAAATGAAACATACCAGGTTGCAGTTAGAGTGGTTTTACTCAACCCGTGAAACACTATCTAACAATTAGTGTGTGATAGTCCAAATTAAACAAAAGAAAACAATAGAATTATTGTCTAATAGTGCGTACCATTCTACCAACTATTTCACAGTCAAAGTAAAATCACTCTAAGGAAGACTAGGGAGAATAGTGTGTTACCAACTGAATGACTGACCAAGTGACACCAACTAAGCAGCAAATAAGAATTCAGGCACATGCTTAAAGTGCCTATCAACCCTAGAAAGTTATTTTCAGAATCAACTCTATGTACATTGAATAGTTGAATGGTAAAATATTTTATGTTTTGAACGTTGCGTTTGTGAGTTATAGAGATTTGAATTTACAAAATGCTAATTATATGACGTTAACCCGGGAATTTGCAATTATTTCTATGCTAATTTACAATGCGCAGTTTACAGCTTGAGGATAATTAATTTGATAAATGCTAAAAATAAACTGTGGATAGTCAATTGATTCATAAAAAAATTTTACTTGGAGGTGTAAACAAGTAGTTGTATAATAAATGATTCCCGGGTTGACGTCATCTAAGTAGCATTTTGTAAATTCAAATCTCTTTATCTCACAAACGCGACGCTCAAAACAAGAAATATTTTACCATTCAACTATTCAATGTACATAGAGTTGATTCTGAAAATAGCTTTCTAGGGGTGATAGGCACTTTAAACTATAGCCAAGACGTTGACGCCTGTAACAATCACTCAGCTTTTTCTACCAAGCATTAAAAAATGCATTTCATAACAGATTCTTGTTTTTGTCAGGATGTTACCATCAAATGCAATTACATCTTTATCGGAAAAAACGTTTTCCACACTAATTTATTTGAGGGAACTGTAAGTAAAAATAGCTTAACCCAACTGCGAGGAACTACCTCGAACAAAATTGTTGAGACAGGTCCATCGGTTTTGCAAATTTGCTTCGTAATCGAAATCAAACTCGAACAAATTGTCTCCCTTACCACCACCGTGCAATGTTGTTTTAGACTGAAAACTAGACCTGCATTAAAATCCTATGATTCCGAAAACAGCATTGGAAGAGGGGAAGGGGAGGACGAACAGTTATATAATGGTGTTTGAGGGTTTTTTCAGGACAATAAAGAAATATAGGCGTAGTTTCAATATGTCTCAACTAATTTTGTCCGAGGTTGTAGATATAGTGGGCTGATTTGTTTATATACCATGAAGTCTCGAATGTTTGCAATAGCTATTAAGTAATGATCCGTATAAGAAGGATAGCGCTGAACGGCAATGCACGATGGAATGTCAACTTTTTTCATTGTTACAACTAGTGATCTCATTGGCCTAGACTTAAAATTGCTAAAAAGTTAAGGTTCAAGGTGCATTTAATTTTGTCTACTTTGTTAAGCTTTCAAGTAATTTAAGACCCAATCGCACAACATGCAAGTTTTAAAAGATATTGTGTTTGGGGAACTTCATCAAAGAAATTAAAGAAAAGAAATTATTAGCTGTTGTCTTCTGCTATTCTGATTGGTTAAGCACGAACATTTCCTAAAATTTAATTGACGCAAATGGATTTTCTTTATTTTTATACTGAAATATAATTATGAACCATCAGCCCCTCCTCTATTCTTGAAACGAAATATATTCTATGTGGGAAAGAGCCAATGCCGCAGAACAATGAAGTTTACTATAGTTCTTATGTGGAGCATTACTTACAGTGCAGCTACTGTTACCGGGGTCACCCAGACAAAGTTAACCAATTACAAAGCAGAACGGGACAATAGATTCCAACATTTTTAACTTCAACCAATAAAATGTCGAGCACAGAAAAATGAAATTTCAACTTGTTCACTCGTGAAGCTTATGTTGAATAAATCTTTAGCTAGCGTTGACTTTTCGATTTAAAAATTTGAGTACTGTCACATGCTACATGAATGAATGTCATGTGTCATGCAAGTGAGTGAGAACTGATTTCAAACTGCATGAAAGCAGTGAAAGCGACAGCCGTATGTTTGGGCAAATTGCGTGGCGGATTTGAATTCTCGGAAAAAATAACTCAACCGCCGGCTGTTTGCAAATGTTACAAGGCACACTGCCAGCGTAGCATATACAAGCATTTATTTTCTAACCGTTTGAAAAAGAGCGGCTCGTTTATTTCGATTCTTTTTTATTGAATTGTCGTCAGAAGTTTTTCCGTTGCAGATTTTTTTGCGGTTTGAGCACTAGTTGGGTTTCTTTAATCTCCCAAGGCGGTTGTGACGGTTTGGAAGAAATCCTTTTGGTGAAAGTATTAAAAGTCTACAGTTGCATATGCCGAAAAGTATAAATAATTATTAACCAAACCTTGAACTCTGTGAAAAAAAGAAATATTCTAGTCCGGCGGTTAAGTTTTTTTGTTTTGAATCGTCTGGAAAATTATAATAACTCAACTGGCGAACCGCTGTAATATCGCTGGATTTTCCTGCAGTGAAAATAGTGTTGAAGAATGCGCCGTTTCTATACGACCGATACTCTTTTTATGCAGTTTTGAATTTATCTTTTACTTAAATTTATTTCAGCTTAATCCAACTGCCGGAACCCAATGCGTGGAACTCAAAGCGCATAAACTGACTTAATTAACCACGGCGGCGAACAAGCCGTGTTTTCGTTGTTTTTAAATCCGCAGGACAATTTTTAATTTGCCTAAACTATGACCGTCGCTTTCACTGGTACGTATGCAGTTAAGAATGTCTTCTTTCCCTGGCGTCAAGTATATTTATTTTCCAACTCCACCGTTGACGCCATAGAGAAAACTTGAATATGTTACGAGCGAACAAATTATTTTAAATCCACAAAGAGCACTTTTATTTGTGAAGACATACGGTACAGCCGTCGCATTCCATATTTTCACACAGTTTGGAGTTTCTCTTTCATTTGAATCACTGACAAATCGCGCTGTTAAAACAAGTCAAGTTCAAAAGGGCTGGAATCGACGTTAATTGAAAATCCAACGCTGTACAGCCAAAACTTGTATCACACAGTTTGGAGTTTCTCTTTCATTTGAATCGCCGATATTTACCTTCCAAATGGTGCTGTTAAAAGAAGTCAAGTTCAAAAGGGATGGAATCGAAGTGAATTGAACATCCAACGCTGTAAAGCCAAAACTTGTATTGATCTGTTTTCGTGTCGAACGAACAAGTTGAAATTTCATTGTTCTGTACTCGACATTTCGTTGGCTAAAGTAAAAAATGTTGGAATCTATTGTTCTCGTTCTGTTTTGTGATTGGTTAACTTTGTCTGGGAGACCCCGGTAACAGTAGCTGCACTGTAATTATGATGATGACTTCAATATAAAACATGAAATATTTAGTAAAGAAGTATTTTTCGTTTGTCTCACGATGTAGTCACTTCCGATGTGGATCGCGACGTTTCGACTGCATACTGCTAGTCTTCTTCAGGCGATGGGGTCGACTGGTTACGCGTCACCTTATGAAGCACGATGCTCTGCTGTGATTGGTTGGTTTTCAACAGCTGTGACTGGCGCATTTTTGATCCTCGTTGTTTCGGCGAATTGTTCCCTCGGCGGTCCGTAGTCGTACGGCTCTCCTGTTGTTGTGTTTCTTGATCGTGGGCATCCATGCTTCTGGAATTTCTATTCCACTGTCCCTGTTGATGTTGTTAGGGTTAAGTCTTATGTGGATCGCCTCTTTGACCCTGCGTGTGTACCAATGAGGATCACGATCAATAAACTTTACTTCATTCCAAAGCGGGTGGTGTCCGGTGTTGTTGGCGTGCTCTGAAACGGCGGAGGTCTGGGTACGGGCGAATCGGATGTCTCGGTCATGCTCTTTTATTTTGTCATGCATAGGTCTTCCAGTCTCGCTGATATAAACTTTACCGCATTCACAGGGAATTCTGTAAACCACGCCATCTTGTTTAGTCGGGTCAACAGCGTCTTTAGGCCGTACTAGGTGTGATCTAAGTGTAGTCTCCGACTTGAAAACAGCGCGTACGCCTTGTTGTTGTAGGTAGCGGCGAAGTTGTTCGGACAGACCTTTGACATAAGGTAAAACTGCAGTAGATTTGAACTCGGTCGTGGGCTCAGCACTGGTGTTGGGTTTTCTGGTCTTGGTAAGTTTCTGCAAGAAAGAAAAAGGATAACCATTAGAAACAAGAACAGATGACAGATGTTTTTTCTCCTTGGAGATAACAGAGGGTTTCGTTACGAGACGTTTGGCGCGCTCGTAAAGACACTTGACAATACCGCGTTTTACTGATTGCGAGTGGTGTGAATCATACGGTAAGTATTGATCAGTGTGTGTAGGCTTCCTGTATACGCTGGTGGTGAGGCGGCCGTAGGGTTCTCTTGAAACTGCGGTGTCGAGGAAGGCGAGTTTGTTGTCATTCTCTGTCTCCATGGTGAAACGGATGGAAGGCTGCTGGTCGTTTAGATGCTGTAAGAAGCTATCGACGATTGCGCGATCTAGAATGGTGGTGTCGTCTACGTAGCGTTTCCAGATCCTAGGCTTGTAAGATGATGTAGTTATTGCTTGTTCCTCGAAGCTCTCCATGTAGAGGTTGGCAATAACAGCGGAAACCGGACTCCCCATGGCTGCGCCTTCTTGTTGTTCGTAAATTGATCCGTTATACTGGAAGTATGTGGATCCCAATACGAAAGTCAGGAGGTCAGTTCACCACGATGAACAACGACACCCCTTTTTACGATATGAAATATTTAGTTTAAAAGCATCTGGGATTATTTAATTGCTTTCTTGTTTATCTATATGTTTGATATCAAAAGCATATTTTATGTAGTCCTACTGGCTATAAACATTTATTGTACATTGATCACAGTTCAACGCACTGATACACTGTCCAAATATGGTCATAGCTCTCTCGATATCGGTAGTTCTACATGACATATATCCGGCGCTGGTGGTCAATGTCACATTTTTTAGGAAAGTTACTTCGATATTTGAAAATTTCAGTATCGCCGATGGAAAGGACTAAAAACCACATCAACTACAGTTTTTTAAACGTTTATTGTGTCCTTACGCTGTGAATTTTTGCAAGACTTACTGCTCTCGATGCATTTCTTTGCATGAGGCTTTTCGCCGCTCCGTTCAGGTAGCTGTCTGTTTGTTGAATTTTTTTTATTCTGAATTGAACTATTAAAAAACTTTAAATTCAGAATCAGTGTCTACAAGACACGAAACACTTGTCACTAAGGTATTCTCTTCCATTTCGCTGTTTTAATTCGTGTAATTACTACTCTGTCCCGTTCTTTATGTAGACTACGAATGACTCCGTATAAAACTCTCCCAACTCTAAATTACGCTAAATTACTTTAGCTTGGCAAAATTTTCATTCGCTGCTTGTTGTGTTAGAAATGGCGCGAGGTAATATATAGTAGGGAGCCTTTAATAAAAAGCGTGTTATATATCTCTATGAATTTTTCTCGAAAACATGATTTGTTATCAATGTGTTATATTATAAAACAGTTATAGTGTCCAAGCTTGCGTAATATCGCCTTATTTTAGCCGACGAGGTCGTAGGCCTTGTCGGCTAAGTATCGGACGATATTGCGTGCGCTTTCTTTTTATTACTATAAAATTTAAGTAATTAATTCTTTCCGATCCTAACAGTGATCTGTCTTCAAACGCTATTCAATTCCTACCTGATATAGTCTTTAGCAAAATGACCAATCTGCAATTCCTGTGAGTAGCTATCGGTGAACCGGCAGCACATAGCAAACAATACAAAGCAAGACATTGTTAATTTTGAACTGTACTAAAGTTTGGCTTTCTTATATTCCTTGTGTATATATATTCGGCCATCCAGCAGTTAACGTTAACTGCTATATACCCTTAACAACTGGGTGTACATGATTTCCAGTTGGTAATTATTGCTCACGAGAAAGAGAAGTGTTATTCACGTGACCTAAACTGACCCGTACCCCAGACCTGTATAACAGTAGAAACATTTCTTTGTGGCATTCTTTTATTGTAGAGATCGAGAATTCTCTCTTTATAAATCTGCGATTAAGCATTTCCATTAGCGTGTATCCCGTGATCATTATTGCTCATTTATGATTTCACTGACCTGACATTTCAAACCAGTCGCCGTCAGTACATGAAGATTTTTTTCTTTACACACAAAATTAATTTGACACATTCAATAACGGATAAAAAATTTGTTATCAAAAACGTGTTCGTTTTATTCAGCATTTATTTGGCGCCCAAACAAACATTTACACCTGTTTTGTGATTGGCTGTCGTTAAAATATGCAGGTTTCATTGTTTTCAGCGACATTGCTCATTTGGAAGCATCCAAAAAGGCCCAGCCGTTCATGGCTCGATTGGTTTAATGTAAAACAAATTCGTTAGATCAATGATGAAAAAAAAATCTGTAGTGGACAATTTATGCGACAAGAACTTAGAAAGTTTGCACAACTGTTTAGCTATTTTAGATCAGATGAGACGAGAAAGAAGTGAATTGGTGCTTGGCAGTCTGGGTAACGTAATTCTTAGTTTTAAAGATCACTTTAATCGTAAGCAAGGTTATATATTTCATAGGTATTTGTCTTCAAACGCCATAAAAAATCTTCCCGAAGGAGTGTTTTCAAAGTTGAAAAAACTTAATAGGCTGTAAGTGTAAAGAAGCTCCAGCGACAGATGTCTGAACAAACATGTTTTCAAATTATGAAATTCATCATGCCGTCGCTATTGCTATTTCTATTGTTATAGCGATAATTATAATTGTTATTATCATTTTAACAGATCTTTGGCTTCAAATGGTATTTCATTTCTTCCTGAAAGGGTGTTTTCCATACTAACAAGTCTACATCACCTGTAAGTACAAATATAGGTATTATAAACATTTAATGATAACGTTTATCGTCATATTGTCATTTGTCTCACGATGGATATGAATATTAAATAGCAAGGAAATAAATACCTAACATTTCATTATTTTGATCATAATTTTTCTTAGATATTTTATATTCATTTTATCTTTGGAAACTATACCCATAGTACTATATTTTCCTATTGTTTCACTATCTATATATTTTTAGTTTTCTGACTTGATAATGACGTAAGGCAGCGTCGAAAGTTCGTCGATATTTATAGTTTTTTCTGATGGATTTTAAGAACATTTTAGCATTCAATTTTATCATAAAATCTTTTGTTTACCGTATTAAATGACAATTATATTCCAGAGATATTTCTTCAAACAATATAACATTTCTGCCTAAAAGAGTGTTTGCTACACTGAAAAACCTCCAGGAACTGTAAGTGACAAGATGCATGACTTAACCTTCGAGGATTTCCAAGTGAACGTTTTGGGAAATTTCAAAAGCGGTTTTCATTTTAAGTGGCCAAAGGCTTTTAGCAGCTCTTCGTTGTTCTTCAGGGCCATTTTGATGTAAATTGTTTGTATGACATGTGATGTTTCCATGACGAGCAAGTTGTGATAGGCAGGTTGAGTAAAATTTAGTCACGGGCAACAAATTCTATCTACTCGTCGCTTTGAGAAAATGTTCACTATCATTCTCAAACTCTTTAATAATTCATGACGAGAACACAAAGAAAATCACTGCCGCGCCGTGAAAGAGGTTTGGCTACCTGGTCTTAATTCGCATAGATTTTGGCGATTTTATTCCTTCATTTCTCCGCATTAAGAAGCATATCAAACACTCAAAGGAGCGTTTTATCAGGTATCCAAACACCTCTACGTGAATTGAAAAAAGCTTGCCTGCGCCTCGTTTTTCAACCCACTTCTTGGTGTTTGGATATCCTGATGAAACCCTTTTCCTCGTGTCTGATATATTACATGAAAAGCAGCTGTTTTTTGTTCTTCTTCTTCTTCCTCTTATTCTTCTTCCTGCACGAATTCACTTTATATATTCCTCTTAAAGTTCAAAGAGAATTTTTGGAATAAGTGTTAAGCCAAGTTTTAACAAAAAAACGGCCAAATGCTCGTGACATATTGCATAGCCCCTTTCTGGAAATTGAGTTAAGGTAGAAATGCCTTTTGTATTTAACGTGATGTACTTTTCTTTACTGGTCGTTCATTAGATTAAAATTAAAACAACAAATTCTGTTTCTTTTTTCAGGGTCCTGGCTTCAAACAATATTCACATCCTTCCTGCGGGTGTGTTTTCTTCACTTTCAAGACTAACTATTTTGTAGGTGTAACCGCATAATTACTCAATACGATTCTTTAGTGATTCTATTATTTTTTTCGAAATACCTAAAGTAGTACAGTGAAACCCCATTAATAGGACCACGAATGGTCCATGGTTGTATTAACGGGGTGGTTGTAATAGCGGAGTGAAGTCAATTACTATATTATGGTATGAATCCTTTGATGAATCAACTTTCCGTAAAACACCGTAAATTAAGCCTTTCTAGATCTTATAATAGAGAATGATGAGTGAAATTTGTGATCCTCGCAGTGTGCTCTCAACTTAAGCAGTTGAAAAAGCAACCTGAAAAAATTCAGGCTTGAACGGGATTCGAGCCCATGACCTAGGCCTTGCGATACCGGTGCAATGCTCTGTCCACTAAGCTATCAAGCCGAAAAGTTCACGCATGACCATAAAATATTTGGTGCAATAAACTAGTCTATTAAGGGGTTGGTCAACTGTCCACGGAGGAAGAAGCGAAAAGTTTCAAATGGGCGTAAATGTGAAACCTTCAAGAAGTGCAATTACAGTCGAACCCCACATTACGCGCACCCGCTTAATAAGAACACCCCATTATTATGGACGGTTTTCTTGGTTTCGGTCAAAAGCCCAACACATTTTCTCTAGAATTTCCCCCATTTGACAACGGACAGTTTTTCCCGTGCGTGTGCGTGCGTGTACATGTAAAAAGGCCATGATGGCAGTAAAAACTATTTTTTTCTCAAATACGTAAGAATATACTGATCATAGCTTAACATATGATATTTTGCATCAACTACACAGCCGAAGAAACACACAAGGCCTAGAGGCATGGGTCGTTGGTCAACCAGACCTACGATACGTTTGATTGATTGAAAAAAGCACTACAAAAAATCTAAACTCACCAGAACGGGACACGTAAACCCCCAAAAAACAACTATTGGTAAAAAAGGGGGTCGTCTAGCTCCAACCTATGCAGTGGCGCTAAGTCTTAACAAAAAAAGTTAAACGACCAAAAAAAGCGCCTAAACCTGTCGATAATAAGTCTTTGAGTAATACTATACAGGCAACTGAGGCGCAACTATTTACTTGTTGGGTTAAGAATCGATGCGGCGGGGCTGGCTATAGAATGACACAAATATATCAACGTACTCTATTTTAAACCCGCTAAACGTGATCCAATTGGCAATATACTGGTACCCGGTTTTCTGTACCGTGCCGGCAAATATTAATTTATGCCAATCAAGATTATCACAAATTACATTTACTGTTTTAGTGGAGATGTGATAATTTACTGCAGTTCTCCTTAAGAACAGTAGAACGCTTAAATTACGTCATTCATAAGAACTCGCTTATACGAACACCCCACTATATCCTTGTTAATCCTCGATGTATCTACTAAAACTAAACAATTTAATACAATCATGAAGTAAAATAAATTTGTTTATCGTTTGGCAGATACTTGCATCATAACAAGATAGCTTTCATAACAAACAAGACATTTCCATACTCGGCTAATCTGATACACGTGTAAGTTTTAACTTTAAATACTGAATATTAATACAGAAAATGACTGGAATAAGTGTCCCCGATGAAATATCGTGTTTTCCTGATTTTGGCCAGGAGCGCGCACACCCACCTTCACCCAAAATGTTGTGCGCGCAGTGATCACAGTTTCACGCGATGTAAGACTCAGTTTATTTATTTATCTACCAATTTATTTATCTCCGTATTTTATTTGTAATGTGATTTCCTATTTATTTATTTATTTATTTATTTATTTATTTATTTATTTATAAAAGCACCCGCCTCGATTCGCTCGATGCTACCTGCGGGTGCCTATAATTTTGAAAATAATTTATTTGTTTAATAAAAGATCGATTGTGCTAAATTTCGTGTAACACGAAATTCACGCTTGAATGCGTGCAACCAATCGGATCACGCGTATGTACAATGGAGCATTTCAAAATAAAAACAAACGACCGCAACGTCTTTTGGGTGAAGGTGGGCCTTTAAACAGGATGAAAAAATAGCAAAGAAATAAAAAAAAAAAAAAGAGAAGACAACGCCTAAAAAGCTCAAAATTCCACCAGAATGGAAACTTTTATTTCTTGACCGCCTGTCACGAAATCAAAATTGATGAACTGTAATCTACTTTAATCCTTGTAATCCTTCGTCTTTTATCCAAATTTCTGTATCTGTTTTGCCCTATAGAATGTTTTTATCCAGTTAAGTTATATATTTGGTGGCATTTGGCGATAGAACATGGAAGTTAAGTATTAAAACCAATTTCATTATTTCGGTCGCACAATGCCGCATTTAGTTTTTTCAACTGCGTTTAATTTTATCAGTATACCGCAATAAAATTGGATTCTGGAATCTGCAGTAGCTGAAGAGTGTCCGTTTCAGTTAATTATACCTTATTGAAGAAACGTTGGAACAATAAATGTTACACAATAGAGAACTCGGGGGTATTCATTCAATTGACCTCTCCGGCTCACTATCTGCTATTTCATATTCAAAGATTAGCCATTTTTGGTCTGTGTTATAAGGTTGGGACTGGACCTCAATCCTGTTTGTTTTTGTGATGGCCAAGCATCGCCAAGCACCCGACAAGCTCAATTACCGAATGTTACGCATTAGATAAATATGACCTGGAGAACGACATATATAAATAGCTGCATGTGATAAAATGATTGCCTGCTTGCACGATGCTCTTTAACACAATTTTTGCTAAAGTATATACTCTGTGTCCTCTTATTTTCGCTGTCAGTCACCTGACTTGAATTGTCATCCATTTAGCTCCTTAAGCCACGGAAGACTTGAAAATATTCCACATCGAGCCTTCTTTAATCTGAATCCGAGGCAAGGATTAAAACACATTCACGATGAGATAATGTAAGTGTAGTCAATAAGTAAAGAACTTCTTTCCGCATGAAAATATTAATTTAACTTTATTCAGAACAAAATATTCCATAAACAGGCTTAATCAAGTGGGCTGTTGCCAATCACCCGATTGGTTGAGATTGTTTTCAATACATGTAAGAGTTATTTTTGCAGAGTTCTTGCAAGGTTAGATAGGAAAAGAGTTATCTATCGTGTCGATAAGCATATTGTTGACATAGTTACTTTATCTTAAATTTAATCGCCGATTCTTCATAATAGCTGGGTTTTTTTAAGCTTACCATACATTTTTGCATTAATAATTCATATTAAAACTTGAGACCGAATTCGTTAAGATTGTTTAGGATTAAGAGTTATTTTTGTATAAATCATAAAAAGGCTTAAAAAGTTTCACCAAAAGCTTTCTTCCTAGATCCGCGAGCAAGATAATGGCAAAACGGCCTTACGTCGATGTTTTTGTAATATCCGAAGTCTCTGCAAGACCATTTTACAGTTTTGTGCTTAGTACCCTGGCCTTTGAGTGAAAGTGAGGCTAGCGTCGACTTTGTTTTGATAGAAACCCATCTTCTAACGTAACGACATGATTTAAAATGCTACCGATCTACACCGATCAGACGATCCAGCGATCTAAAGTTCCAGCGATCCACCGATCTAACGATCCAGCGATCCACCGATCCACCGATCCACCGATCTAGCGATCCACCGATCTAACGATCCACCGATGTACTAAGTGATCCACCGATCTAGCGATCCACCGAACTAGTGATCCACCGATCTAGTGATCCACCGATCTAGCGATCCAGCTATGTAGCGATGTAGTGATCTAGCGATCCAGCGATCTTAGCGGTTTTACACCGTATATTCTAGAGATATATAGACACACCCCATTTGGGGACAGAGCCCAGAAACGTCTGTACCAAAAGGTCGACATTCGGTAACATTGGGTGAAGTAGGTCGGACACCTTATTGAGAATTATACAACGTAATGTCGACACTTGGAATTTTATTTTCCATAAATTTTTAAGTGTAAAAAAGAAAATCTAAAATCCCCACTCAAGATTGAACCTGTGACCTCAGCTAGGCTTAGGCTTACGTGGCCTACCGTACCACTGTACCACCTAGCTTCTCGGGTTGTTTAGTTCTAAATTTAACTATACAAACTGCTGACCCCAACCTGAACTGAAAGAAACCAGTTAATCCGTTATATAACTCTCAATAAGGTGTCCAATCTGGCCTCAGTCGATGTTATCAAACATTGACTGTACCAAAACAAGGTCAACTTCAGCCTCACTTCCACTCAAAGGCCAGGTTGCTAAGTAGACAACTGCAAATTGGGCTGTTACTAATAATAATGGTAATAGGACTGAGTGGAATCCAATTCGGTCTGTAATCATACGAGTGATTAACAAAATCGGACGACCGCGAAGCGGTTGTCTGATTTGTTTAATCACGAGTATGATTACAGACAGAATTGGACGACACGCAGTCCTGTTACCAATTAATAATAACTATAACAACATTTGAGGATAAAACGTTAATGGTTACACGTTTTGGTGATTAAAAACATAACAATTGAGTGTCTTTTAGACTGAGATGCACGCACGGAAAAAGGATACACGCGCAAATGACGCGCACTGGCCAATTACATCGTCCATTTATAAGCATAACGTGTAAACTGTCCAATTGATGCTCTAATCGGGCCTGCTGATAACCGATCAGATTCGAGAATTTTGTTATAGTTTTGGTTAACATGAATATAGGCCTTTATCACGCCCCGCCATTTTGCATAAAACAAAAGATTTACGCCACCCAGCCTCGCAGTAAATGTGGAAAACGTGGTTGGGTGGGCAAAAGCAAAGCATTGTTTTCTCTGGGGAGTCAACATGGCCGCCGCGTGATAAAAGCCTATGTGAAGCAGTAAAGCAATCTTTGGTCGTGGATCAATGATAACACGCGTGAGCGTTAAAAAAAACGAAATTTATCCGCCTTGTAGTATACACCTTATTACAAAATGGCGGGCAATTTGGTACATACTTCATGCTAACACACCATATAGGGATCCTATCATATAGGGATCCTAAAAACTCATTTTAAAATGGTTAGCTTTTATTTACTGTTATGGGTAGTGATATCCATAACAATAAATAAAAGCTAACCATTTTAAAACGAGTTTTTAGCCCTAAATAAGTGCCGGATTCTTTGATGTGCATAAATTAAAACCCACCATGAAGTATATCCCGGCAATTTATTATTGTTTTGTATGCATGTCAATTAGCCCTCTTTGCCTCATTTTCGCGTGAAAATTCTGTTGTATTTTGCACATGCTGACGAGGCAACAAGGGCTAATTAACATACAGATAAAAGCATAATAAAATGGCTGCCATTTTGGAATAAGGTGTATAAACAAATAATACAATGGTTTCTACGGTGATTTTGGGATAAAAATCGCTCGTAATATTTTTAAATTATTTTGGACCAATATTAAAATATCACTCGAGCTATTTATCCAAAATACGCCAAGAAATCATTGTATTTCCTATATTTAAGTCCGATTGCACGTCTTGGGTGTTAATTCCTTCTAACTGTTTTCTTTAAAGAATGTTATCGGATAACCCTATAAAGACAATCGAACCGGAGGCTTTTAGACTTGTTCCAAATATGACTTTAAGAATGTAAGTCAACTACTCGAGTATTTTTTTTGTATGTAAGCGTATGTCAGAAGAAATAACAATAGCCGCGGTTACACGTTTCAACTTTTACCTAGGTAAATTCGAAGTAACAATAGCCGCGACACGCTTAAATTGAATTTGCTTACGTAAAGTTGTTTTTTGCTTGTAACCGATGCTGGTTCTTTTCGTAAACGGTCGATGCCATTTTTAACGGTCGATGTCATCATTAACATCCACCCATTAGTATTCAAGCGTTTTGTAGTAATCGATGCCATGTATCTCTAGTCAAGTTTATGCCTGGATTAAGACGAAAGTAGGCCATCGTTATCAGATAATATTGGGCCTAGGCAAAGCGATTATCAGACCTAAGCTAGGTTTTCTAATTAAATAAATTGGCTAAGCTAAGGTCAAATGGTTGCCCAATTGTTGCATACAAAATAAAGTCAACAATAGCGGCAACGATGCGACGTCATAAAAATTCAAAATGGCGGCGCGCGGGAAATTTTAGAGCCAAAATAGGCGATATTGACTTGTTATAACAGGAATTGGAATTTCATTTTTTTTTTCAAACAATTAACGTCAATTTGCTATAACAGTGGAGGCAACCACGTTCCCAGGGTATCTCATCTTCCTGCCCCCTGGAGCGAGAGAAGAGAGACCCTGGTCTAGTCTGGTGACGTGCGTTCCAAAATCTGGGATGTAACATATAAACGATTCGAGGGAGGGGCGGCAAAGTGTGAAATCTGTCCGCCCTAGCTGAGCATTGCGAATCAAAACAAATCCAAAATCGTCCGGCGGCTCGCGACAAATGTGGAGCGGCGGTCATCCCCCGACTTCGAAAACATATCCACATCGACTGGTTTTGAGAGAGCAAGTACTTTAGGATTTGTAAATTATCGGTTGAAAATTAGCCTCAGTAAAGCTAATTTTGAACTTCTACAGAATGATTTATGGCATTGTTCCGAACTGGGATGAATTATCCCTGCATATTATTTAGCAGGCAATCTTCATTCGTTCTCGGACGATAGCAAAGCAAGAAAGAAGCGGCGGCCACGGCCGAAATTTTTGACATAAAGATCAACTGTACACTTTTATAACAGGAAACGACGTAGAGAAGATTATCATAATAGCTTTCTCTTCGATGGGCGAGGCATGTTTTGTTCAATATTCACCAGTTCCAGTCGTTTGAATGTCTATGCACTAACGATAGCGTATTCATGTTGACTCTTCACGTTTTATTGTTTCATTATACTCTTATGAAATTATGAACGACAACAATTTATCCTTGCGCATTGTTATTCGCTGTTGTTTGAATGTTTTAATTGAATCATCTCCAGACATCAACCGATTCGCGCACAGCACGAGCCACAGTGAAGAAAATGAAACAAAGTTACAAACTCTGTCGACCCCTCCTTAGGATTACAATTATCCAAGAGACACGTGACCAATTTAGACCAGGGTTTCTCTCTCTCGCTCCAGGCGACGAAAAGAACAGATATCCTGGAGACGAGGTTGTAGTGGAGGTTCCCTTTAAGGGTTGGGTTGGTCTATCTTCTAAATAAAACGTTATGCCACTGCACTCGAATTGTTAAGACTTTTCTTGACATTGATTTATCCATCGCAACACATCCGACCAATTGCACCTTTTGGGCTTGCGTAATTATAAAAAAATTCTTTGTATTGATGTATTATTTGTTACATGTTTCCTACTGGCAGATTCTTGTTACGGACGAAGATGAAGATATTGAGTCTTGAGTCGCTTATGGGCATCGGTGGTCTAAGTTTTAAACTGTGACGTATCTCTTTAACTTGAATGAGACATTTACAAAAAACTGCGTGAACCTTCCTCGCCCACACACCCTTTCGCGCACTATGCCTCTCTTGTAGCATACTTTATATCTGCTTATGATTATTGTCATATTTTGACCTTGTACAAAATACTGCAATCGCAAACCGGATAAGCTCATATCTTTGCTTATACAAACGTTGACCCCCCCCCCGGGGGGGGTACTCCCAACAATGGACTATACGGGGAAAACTGCCATTTAAGTATTTTATAAAAAGGGCCTTTCAAAATATATCAAACAGACGCACGTAAAGGCTATATGAAAGGGATAACATTTTCAATGAAAGGTATATGAAAGGGGTGCCTTTTCTGTCAAAAACAGTATATGAAAGGGTAAGGGTTTGGACCTCGGGGCGGAGCATCCCCGTACAAAACTTTGTTAAGTATCCCCCGGGGCGTTGATCGTTACAACTTGATTACAAAGGCAGACATACTGAAATTATGTTAAACTGCACATCAAGCTACGTTCAGCAAAAGTAAATGATACGAGTTTTAAACACTGAGACATTTTTTCCGCAATCGTTTGTTCAAGATGGCTTTTGGAAAAAAAAATGTAACCATTTTCATTCTCATTTACTTAACTTTGCTTCCGTCTTAATTGTTTTATTCCTCAAAGAATTTTCATAGCTAAAACTTTAATATTTACAAACAGACCCATGTATTTGGAATACAACAGTGCATGTACGTTTGTAAGCTCTAAACACAATGATAATCATTTATGTTTGTTTTTACTCCTAGGGTGATCCAAAATAGAACGATTGGGACACTGGAATACAATTCGTCTTATCAAAAATGCAAACTATATGTGTTAGTGTTTTTATTTGTATATTTTCTTATTTATCCAGGGACATCTGGGCCGGGTTGTTCAAAGCACGATTAAGCTAACCCAGGATTTAGCGTTAATTTGGAATCCAGTTAAACAACTCAACAATTTAAAATTTTCCAAAGTTTTCTGCTCTTCAGTTTCGACTTTAACTTGTCTTCACTGCTAGCTACAAATGACCTTTTGAAAACATTTTTAAACAGAGAAATGAAATCCTCGGTTAACTTTTAATCCGGGATTAGCGTTAATCGGCTTTCGAACAATCGGGCCCTGATTAGCACATAAAGCTGGATCACGTTGCCTGGTGTTATAGGAGTGTATTTGGTGCGCGTGTGTAAGTTCACGTTTAGTAGATAAGGTGGAGACATGGCGTGTAAAGACTTATACACAAGGACGCACTTTACGGATAGTCCCGACGCGCTTAAATATGGCGTGAAGCTCATCAGCTCCTGTATAGATCGGCCCTCGATTATACATGCTTGTCTACTGGTAGCCTTTACAGCCTATTCCACAGCCATCCTAAACGGCTGCACAGTAGTCAAACAAAGGCAACACCATCGTGTTGTATAGTGTCACACAAATGACCTTCGGTAGCACCTTGCTTACGCGCGCGGCGCAGCATACCATATCTAGAGGAAATCGTTTTGCCTATGGAATCGATGTGATTTTTCCAAGATAGGGTTTGGTCAATAAGGACACCAAGGTATTTTAAAGTATATGCCATGTTTAAATTTCTGTTATAAGCCCTAATTGAGAAACTGTCAATTTCACCGTGAGCCTCTGGTGCGTACCTATTAGCGTTATCTTAGTTTTGTTAACAATGAGTATCAGGAAGTTAGAGTAAAACCATCTAATTAAATTTTCCAAGTCGAAGGTAAGCTGAGACTCAATATCTCTAACATTGCTTTTAAAAAAAAACCTAAAGTTAACCCATTTTATCTTATGGTATTTTTTGTTTACTTACGGGTACCAACATAAAATATAAACTGGGTCCGTGCATGTCTAGGCCATTCATTTTTTGGATTTTCGACTCCTTCATTGTGATAGTTTAGAGGCGGAAGAAGTCAAAAAAGGTAACTATTTTCCTTTTTTTCTGTTCTTTATGAGGGAGTAGAAAATCCAAAAAATGAATGGTTGAAACGAGCACGGACCGGCTAAGGAGTTAAATATTTGGTTTGGGTACCACTTAATACTATTGTAGCTATCTGGTAGCTTTTGGAATATAAACAAGGTAGAGATAGATGACACTAAAAACGGAAATGAAAAATGAAGAATGACAAAAAGCGTACCCAAGTACTTTTTGCAATTGATACAACCGATCTCATGATATGACAAAAATGTGAGAAAGTCTCTTATTATCTGTTATTATCTGTATATTCGACTCTAAATTTAGCTTTATCTGTTTTTTTTTTTTTTTTAGGAATTCTCTAACTTCTGAGAAAGAAGCTGTAGTAATCAGAAATGGCCTTTGGAGTACTTCCGTGAGTGAAGTCGTTGCTTCTGCTCTCTTTTCCTCTGGGTTCAGACAATTACCTGACAATGACCCTATGGACGATGTATTTGTACCATGTCCATTGGGTACATTTGCCAACTATTCCACTCGAGGAGCTGAAGGATGCATAGAATGCCCTCCAGGTACATGTATTTCATATTATTGTGTTAACTAGCTGGTGCCAAATTCACGAAAGTATCCTAGATCATAACTTTCTCCTTACGTTTATCTTGCGAGACTTAGGTATTTAAATAAGAAAAAATCGTAAATTGTAATTGAGTAATTTCTTAATTAACATATGATGAGATAGTTCTAGCGACTAATTTTCGCACGATAATGATGACGAAGAACTGCTGAATACTCGTTGGGGAACATCAAATAAGCCATACAATGAAATCGATGAAACCACACGTGTACGTAAATGTCTGCCAGGAGATAATAATAATAATCAACTTTATTTCATGAGGGTAACACTTGACAGTAAACTGATGAACTCGAAGCCCTCTTAACAAACTAAAGATAGTTACATGTTTATATAAATAAAATATAAATAATAACAATAAAAACTATCCTATATACAATTAAAATATTAATAACATAAGATATAGTAAAATGATCAATATTAAGGTTGGCGAGTCGTAAGTCGCCGCGCCGTACTGACTCGACAATCACATAGTAGCCTTTCCCAGGCATTTATCTATAAACACTAAATTCTGTGACTTTAACAACACGTCATAATTTTCGGTATGTGTTATTTTTCTACAACCGAAAGACTCATAGTGACCTTATCGTGCATGAATTGCTTTTCGTTTTCAGGAGGTTTTTATTCCGACAGTCTAGGACACGTTGGTACAAGCTGCAAGAAATGTCCAAATGGTTCTTATGTTGCATTTGATAAAGCACCAGGAACACAAAGTCAAGACTGCAAGTCTTGTCCCTTAGGTAAATGATCATGTATGTTCACTAAACATAAGATCTCCTAATGTACGAATCAAATTAATTGTCCGTCTGTAGAAAGCCTCCGAAGAGATTCTGTAGGTTCTTATGTTTACAGTTTTCATCTTCCAATGCGTCACGAATTCACATAAATGTATATCTACCAATGCAAATGAAAATACAATTTCATGTTTCCAGAAAGTGAAATTCGCAACGTGGTTGACTCCTACGAACAAATTAAAACTTGTATTGAGCTGCTGTAGTTACGACCACTTACACCGTCTGCTTATGATGACGAAAGTAAGAAGTCCAAATTGAAGTCCAGCCATGATGGCTAATGGTCCCGAACGTACAACGTTTATGCAACTTCATTACCCCAAAATGGGAAACTTTAGCTGAACTGCAAGAGTACTTTGAATTGCCGTAATTTAAAAAACGTGTTTGGTATAATCGCATAGTATTTTGCGCCTATTGAGTGTGCAGGTATCATACTCATATATGGTATGTGGTTAACATAATTGTGAGGGGAACAGCAACAACAAATGTTAATGGCTCTTTTCATTTTCAACAGGAACAGAGTCTGATTTCTTCGCTGGATACCGTGCTTGTGTATGTTTAAAAGGATTTTATCGTACCCATATGTTTAAAAAATGCCACAAATGTGGACTGGGTGGATTGAAATGCCAAGACGATTATGCTTCTTTGAAACCTGGTCACTGGTGGGAATGGCGTAACAAGTCAAATAAAGAAGTCTACAAACAATTTATTAAAAATCTGTTGGCAACATCGCCAGCGTTAGACGCTTCCAGCGTGCAGTTCTCTCATCCGATACCAACGCCTTATAAATGCCCAAGAGAAGAGTCGTGCAAAGGAGGTCTGGGTTCACGGTGCGAAAATGGGTACAAAGGTCCACTCTGCGCAGTTTGTATTTCAGGATATTTCAAGCAGCTACAGACGTGCAAACAATGTCCATCCAATCAGCGAATTTTAGGACATTTGTCAATTATAGGAGCCATATTCCTAATAATGACTGCAGTGTTTTTGTGGAGCATTAAAAGAAAGGTGAAATACGACGGGAGTCAAAATTGTTCAGTAATAGACATGATATTGTCTAAAATTAAAATTGTAATTGGCTTCTATCAGGTCACTTATGGACTGCTAGAGGTGTTTTCGTACATAAAATGGCCAGAGACCATGGAAGTTATCGGCAAATATTCAGAACTACTCCAGCTAAATATACTTCAGGTGGCACCAATTCAATGCCTCTTCCCGGGAATACATATGGATGCATATGGAAACTTGTTTGCGATGACGGCAACAAATGCAGCTATTATCATCTTATTTGGCGTCGCTTATGGAGTCCGTAAAATGACAATTCTACGAAAACAAGACCTTGAGGACGAAGAAAAAGCAAAACGTATCTCACAGACAAAAGAGCTTGTGTACAAAAATTTATTTTTCTTCCTGTACATGACATTCCTAAACACTTGTTCCACGACAGCAAGTGTTTTACCACTTGCTTGTCGGACACTTTGCCGAGATGAGAAAGAACAGTTTTGCAAGAATTACCTGAAGGCAGATTACAGCATACAGTGCAATGATGTAAGATACAATCAGTTGGTAATCGTAGCGTACGTTTCTATCGCGTATATCATTGCCCTCCCAACTGCTACCTGCATCGCCCTTAGCAGACAACGAAAAGCCACATTAGCCACAGCAGACGACGAGACAAGTGAGGATCAAGGCTCTGGCATGGAAATGATCTCAGGATTGCGTTTTCTCTTTGAAAACTATAAAACGCATACGTGGTATTGGGAACTTGTTGAAATGTCTCGCAAAGTTATCCTTACATCCGGTCTGATACTGGTGGGACAAAAGAGCAGGTCCTATATTGGCTTGGCATGGGTTATCGCCGGAATGTATGGAGTGCTATTCTCGTGGATGAGTCCCATGCAAGACATAATTGAGAATCGGTTGATGGTGACATCTCTTGCCGTTACTGTTTTTAATCTTGGTGTTGGAGCAGTGAGTAAAATTCCCGCAGAGAACCTTCCAAATTCTTCCACTGATCCTTACTTGGACGCAGTGTTATTCAAGATATTGGTACTTGGGGCAAATACCTTGGTGATCGGTCTCCTCGTTGGTGAGATAAACACCGTTAATACTATTTAGCAGACTTTCTTTAAGGCGTTAATTGTAGTCACTCCATGAATGTTAGTATCTGGATGTAAATGCCTCTTATGTGTACGTTAGGTTTGTTTGTAAGATTTTGTCTAACACTTGAACCATAGTTTATCGAGGAACTGGTTATGAAACCTTGCATAACAAAGGAATTACAATTTATGTTGAACCGTACTTGACCATGCACATCTTTTGTTTTTTGATCACACGCTATGACTGAATAACTTAATAGCACCATTTCTATTGGTCAGTTGCTCGAACAAAAGTTCAACATTTATTGTGTTGTGCATGGTCAAGGCTGCAAAACGATAACAAAAACATCGAACAAATACATTTCTCAGGTTTCATAACCATTGCACTTTATTAACTATGCTTGAACCCTATTCACATTGGAGAGGCGGTGAGGGCATTGAAAGTGCCTCCACTTACCTTTATGAGCTAATGGCATGTTCGGAGTTCATGAATATAATTATTAGCCCTTTACTTGCTTTATTACTGAACGTCTACTGGCCAAGCAGTTTAGATTACCATTCGACGAAATATATACCATTCACTTTTCATTGCCAGCTTGAAGGCACAAAGGAGTTGGCGAAGCCGGAGAAAGTACGGAATACCTCTTACAGCCAAACCCTTTTGCACGTATACAGTTTTACAAATTTCTAGCTCATCAATACCTGAAACAGACCTTGTTTACCAAATAAAAGTAAAGAAAGGAAACATAATCCTCAGATCCTCCTTCCTCCGCCCCGCTTCACACTCTGCCTACCAAGAAAAACAAACAACATTAGAACAAATGTGTTATCTGCCATGCACCATGCTTGCTGTGTAACATGATGCTTTTCATCCTTCGGCAAAACCACTTATCTACATTTTCATTTTACCTTATTCAGACTTGGTCTTTTTTGGTCTTCTGGGACCGGCTCCTGCGTAGCTTCAAGAATATTAAAGCTAAGTTAAGGTAGTCATGTGACGTGATGACGTCATATGAGACGCGAATTGCGTCATCATTCCGAATGGCCGCCATTTTAAAATGATCTTAAAATTAACTACAAGAAAGTTCAACTTTTCTGTTTAAACGATAATTTATGCAGAAAATTGCATATTGATAGGGTGCCAATATAATTTATCAAAAAAACTGGACCATTGTTTTTCGGTTTCTGTTAATACAAAAAGGTTTTTTTTTTTGGTTTTTGAAATGAAACCAATTCCCCATGACACTGCTCCTTTAACTATCCAACGGAATGGTTCACATATTGCACACATTGGTTGACGGAAAGTTGTCTTCAGTAGTTTTATTTAAGATAGCTAGCTGACGTATTTGCATCACGATTTGTCACTATCACATCTCAATAATTCAGTGAACTCTTTTTTTTCCTTTGTCTGCATTTAGTTCAATACGCAGTGTTTCTATATGGCTACCTTACGGAATGGCGAAAAAATCCACATTGGTCGATCTCTTGCTGTCTGGCTTTGCTTCTTCCCCTGAACGATCTACAAAGGGATATCGGTGGTATGACTGCAACAAACGTCCTTAAAAGCCAGCTACAAACGGGAGATATTGAAATGCCCACCATTCTTAGCGTTGTTAAGGACAGTGGCGCCATCGATGTTACACTTGAGGAAGGTAAACAAGATGATGATCACTCACAGGAAGTGAAGCAGAATGACAGTTCCCGAGGCACCGAGGACAACATCGCACAGTATCACCGAGGCATACAAACTGAGCTGTTAACGGTTGCCTCAGTAGACATACTTGGCTGTGAAATCATTTGATGGCCGTTTGGAAGCCGATTCCGCTAAATCTTTTAATATATATGGATAGAAGATTATCTGGAAAACAAAACAATACGAAGGCTTTTCCTCAAATAACGTCATATTACATAATCATAGACACCCCTATCTTGTAGAGGTCACAAGGGATTATCTATTAAAGAAAACACGCACATCTTTAGCCTACGAATACAAAAAGCACCAGCCCTAATTAGAGCCGCTTTCTTTAAACGGGCTTACACCTACTGATTTGTCTTTGAAGTGGAAAAGAAATCTTTGGTTTTCTTCAAAAACAGATTTAGTGGGGTAAACAAAAATTAGCATGATGATAGTTTTTAAAATAACGCTTTAACATATAATTCCATTGAAACAGAAAATTTTAATGTTATAGACCATAAAATGGCGTCTCAGTAGTAAATCAGCATTCATCTGATCTCATAAACAACTGAAATATCTAAAATAATTATTCATAGTCTTGAACGCAAACGCATAAACGTACTGTGGCGCACAGAAACTCGTGACCCTTCTCCCAAACAAAGTATCCCTCCCCAGTCATTAAATAATGACCGGTTCTATATTAGTCGCGCCGAACCCATCACAAACTACAGCAATGCAAAATCGAAACATGAACCATTTAAAACTACAAGATATTTTTCGTGATCTTGTGTTTTCGCTGAAGCGAGAGAAATTGAGCCCGGCGTCCGAACGTAACTGTTACAACACGGGTCAGCTATCCTCTGTTTAAGCGGTGGACTGTGCTTTCAAACCTTTAACTTCCGAGAGTGCCAAACATCAAAATTCAAGAAAAATCCCAAATTTCATTTTGTAAAACATAGAAAATCGAATGGTGCCATGCAAAAGTACTGCTGGAGAGGTTTCATTTGTCTGAATGATGAAAATTCAAGAAAAATCCCAAATTTCATTTTGTAAAACATAGAAAATCGAATGGTGCCATGCAAAAGTACTGCTGGAGAGGTTTCATTTGTCTGAATGATCACACCATAGGATTTCATCCACAAACTCAAAAGTTAAATCTACACTACTGTCTCCATAATCGACTCTAGGAGTCAAAGGGTTAAATTGGTGCATAGGTTATAAATTTCGCCTTTCTTAATTCAATATTTTTATGCTTTTTAAAAAGATTGAACTGAAATAAAAACGCTCAAAAATATTAATACGTTGTGAGTGCAGTAAAACTTCAGGTTAGTAAAACCTGCCTCGCAAGCTTGAAATCAATTAATCAACCACATGACAACAACGTTCGTTATGGAAAAGGGAAAAGGCAAAAATAAAGAGAAGAAAAGAGAAAAATTATTAATCACATGATTGGACAAACGCTATGCCCTACGGTATTTTGGCGAAGCTGAATGAAAGCTGGTTCAACTTTGCAACCGCTCGACAGGAAGTGAATGAAGGAACACAATTTTCGGAAAATGCCTTATAGTAATCAGTTGTGGAATATGATACAGACTTGATACTTCCTTGGAAAAGTTTCTGATCTTTGTTTTAACGGGATGAAAGCTTAAAGATCTCACCATTACGGCTGTAGGAGCTAAAACAAGCAAGTTTGTAAACAAGCGCGATCGATTCAACTCCTACTACGATGTTAGCAGACTTGTTTTGAAAATTTGGTGCTGATGAAAGGGTCTAATATATATATATATATATATATATATATATATATATATATATATATATATATATATATATATATAGGCTTAGCATAACAGCGGAGCTCTGTGAACAGAAACGATGATGATAAGCTTAACTTAGATGAAAGGTCGAAATCACAAGAAAAATTCGAATTAAGATTGACGACCGGGCTATTTTTCAATTTTAGCAATTCTCACAAACAGTATTACGCGACGTCCACCGTCTGCAGAGTACATTTAGACTGCACAAAAGCTCACAAAAACAACTTTTTCTTGGTCTAGAATAAGTAGTATGAATAATTTCCGAATAAAATACACCTGTTGCGTATCGAAAATTTCCCGAGAAACTGATTTGGAAATCAAAATTGCTAAAAATACACATACATCTTTGCACAAGGCGACGCGAGTGAAGTTAGAACTATAAAATCCCAAGTCTTGTTTTGTTTACATAAAATCACTTTTCAAACTATGTAATGAATGAACAAACACAAATAAAAGGAAAACAAAATCTTCTTTTGAAAAATGTTATTCAAATATCCGTTAGTTTATGTTTAAAAGCAAAAAGCATAACATTAGCGCATCGAGGAGCTGTCTGGTTGAGCACATGGCGAAATTTAAGATGTCAATCCGACTGAATTTGAGCACGTTTTGTAAACATTTCTCCAAAACTAACGAGAACACAGGGAAAAAGTCGATCACAAAAATTCCCATTTTTTACCGTTAAGTCCCTCGGCTGCTTGAAAATTCTTTAAAACTCCGCTTCTTCGCAGGTATAAAGTTCCTCGAAGCACGATTTCATCACTTAAAGTTCTTCTTTTTCTGAGTATTCCTTAAAGCTTTCTCTTTCTATTTTGAATATTTTAAATGTGTGTTATTGCAAAATCACGGCCGGTTTTGGCCGGCACGTTCGTCAATGGGTTGAACACGAAATCAGGTTTAAAAATAAGTATTTAGTTCTATATTCCTCAAAAAACGCTTGACTTGCACAGTTACGCAGCCTCAAATGCGCTCTTGGCCACTGTTTGATAAAAGTGAAACCTGTCTTGAGTAACAAACCGCGAAAAACTACAGGGAAAACCGACTTTTAAACAGTTTTCCCCGCTAAACACAACAAAAATAAATGTTTACTGCTGACGTAACATCAGCCATACAGCCGCGCGAAAAACGTAGCCTCGCTTTGGTTTCAAAATTTCTAAGATCCCGGATGTTGCTTGACGTCACATGAACATGTTTTGCGACATCATACGCGCCCGCGAGCTAACCGACGGACGGGCCGACGAGCCCGCGAGCTAACCCTACTCGAGTTCGCGCCCGCGAAACATTCCGTTAGCCATGATCATGAAAAATGACGGGCACTGGTTCTATGAGTAGAGAACTCCGCTAAAAGCCACATCAACTACAGGTAACGACGTTTTTAAACGCTGTAATATTTTTTCTTTCAGACTTTTCGCCGCTTTGTTCAGGTACCCGTGTGTTTGTTTATTTTTTTTATTCTGGCTGGATTGAACTTTCTAAGACACAAACGCTTGCCATGAAGGAATTCTCTGCCATTTTACTGTGTTTTAATATGTGTAGTTATTACTAGGCTTAGCCACAAGTTGCCGATGAATCCCAAAAAAGTTGCCGATAAAAGTGTCTAAAAGTTGCCAAAAAGTTGCTATGTTTTTCAAAAAGTTGCCGAAAAGTTGCTGAATTTCCAAAAAGTTGCCGAAAAGTTGCCAAAATTTTTCTGCTTTTCGTACCTTTTTTGGGTGTTAAAGATTAAAAATTCGCACATTGCTTCTTATCAAAACTTTATTTGTCAAAGTCCAATGATAATATCAGAGGTTCTTTCCATTTCACTTGATCAACAAATAGTCTATCAGAATGACATGAACAAAACATGGTTATATACACACATAATGAGCAGAACAGTTTTCATGTGACATGTTGCCTTACACTCTTTCAGTATGAAATCCATTCACGTATGACTGAGTATGACTGCAGATTCATCTGAATTGGATGTATTGGAATCACTGTAATTGTCCGCCATCTTGAAAACGTGCAACGTGATACTGCTGACCTCGTGATAAGGCATCACAAAAATCAACCCATGGGGTGGGCCTTACGCCCTAATTATTGTATTTTAGAATAAATTGAATAAATGTCTATCGAAAACTGACCAATGTGGCTCAAAACGTGAAGAAAGTGGCTTCAAAGAACCTCAAAAAGCCCAAAGTTGCCGAAAATTCTAAAAGTTGCCAAAATTCTAAAAAGTTGCCGAAAATCTCAAAAGTTGCCAAAAAGTTGCTGAGCAACTTGTGGCTAAGCCTAGTTATTACTCTGTTGTTCTTTAGTTAGACGAAAGCTCTCCGTATAAAACTCTCAATTTCTGTTCGCTTCAAAACTTAATTTTAGCGTGGAAAAATTTTTATTCGCTGCTGGTTGTGTAAGAAAAGGCACGAGGTAAAATGTTGTAGGAATTCTTTTTACTCTTGTATGCGCTTTAAAGCTTAATTTTAGGGTGGCAAAGTTTTCATTCGCTGTTTATTGTGTAAGAAATAGGGCGAGGTAAAATGTTGTAGTAACTCTTTTTACTGAATAAAAGTTTGTATATCTCAATGATTTTTTTTTTGTGATTTGTTATCAATTTGTTGAATTTATTTAGTGCTCAATCTTGCGTAATATCGCCTGATTTTTGCGAGCTCGGCATACGGCCTCGTCGACTTAGGGGCTATTGACATGATACCGGAATGAGTTTCCTTCCAGAATGTTTTTCGTTCAAGAATGAAGTTCGTACTGTATTCACATGACAAAATTGACCGGCTCGGCCTAGGTGTTCTCGCTCGCGTGGTTTTCGCGCTAGATCAGAAAACATAAAAGGCGTAAGTTTCGCGTGAAATACGCGTGCGCCACTCGCCCCAGACTACACGGTTTGCGGTTTTCATCTCGGAAAGAAGTTCCATTTTCAGTTTACGTGATACCAGAATGAAATATCATACCAGAACGAGAATGTCATTCGGATTGAAAACGGGAACGAAATTTCGTCTCGATATCATGTAAAAAGGTACAGAGAAATATATGAAGATCTAGGGTACTTACCATTTAGCCAAAAAATCCGGAAATTTCGGTTCAAAGTCAAATGGTTCAGACAATTTCCGGAAAATCCGTTCGGAAATTGTAGAGTACCTCCAGAGGTAGTCCTGTTTTTCCGTTTCGGAATAGAACGTTGGAAATTACCTTTCCATTAGAATTTAGAAAAATTCCAATCGCTAAATCGAGTTAACGGTCTGGGTAACAGGATAAGAAATGGAATATTAAAATGGTAAGGGCAATCTCGTCGGTTGGTCGGTAAATTTGGAAAATCGCTTGCCAGTCACTCCAACCGGTTTTTTCCTATAAATGGTAAGCACCCCTAATGAACTCGTTCCAGAATGAAAGTCATTCCGGTATCATGTGAATAGCCCCTAAGTATCGGACGATATTATGCGAGCTTTCGCACAAAAACTGTTAAATAAAATATGGTAATTGCAATCGTAAACTGAAAGTATAAAGTACAGCAAACATAATGTTCCGAGCATAAGCTGCAAGCATATTGTTATGCTTCCTTTAAAGATAAGTCCTGCATGTTTCCAAAAACACATCGTATTTTTATCATACTTTAGTTAACTTTCCATTTCCCCTAAGTAACTGTTACTCTGAACTAAAACTCTGAATGTTAAAACAGTTATTTACCAAGAAGCAACTAAGCAACTATAGTAAGTATAAATATGTTTAAAGCATAAAGTAAAGCAAGCATATATGTGTCAAGCATAATTTAAATTAAACACGTGTTTATTTATCCCTTCTCTCTTGATCCACGCAATTTCGATAATTCATTTCAAATCCTCTTGTAACACTATGGGACGGAGTCCTGTACAAGAGGTTTATAGTTACGAAATTACCGGCATTAACAGTAGTTGGCCCTTCAGAAGTATCGTTTTCACTAAATCACCGAAAATAAAAAAAACATGGCGCAAGTTTCGCGTGAAATACGCATGCGCCACTCGCCCCAGACTACACGGTTTGAGGTTTTAATCTCGGAACGAAGCTCGTTTTCAGTTTACGTGATACCAGAATGAAATGTCATACCAGAACGAGATTGTCATTTGGATTGAAAACCGGAACGAACTCATTTCGGAATGACTTATACGGGAACGAAATTTCGTCTCGGTATCATGTAAACAGATACAGAGAAATATATGGAGATCTAATGAACTCGTTCCAGGATAAAAGTCATTCCGGTATCATGTGAATAGCCTCTTATCGGAATGACTTTCGTTCTGGAACGATTTCATTCCATCTCCATATATTTCTCTGTATCTCTGTTTACATGATACCAAGACGAAATTTTGTTCCCGTAAAGGTCATTCCGGAATGAATTCACTCCGGTTTTTAATCCGAATTAAATTCTCGTTCAGGTATGACATGGTATCATGTAAACTGAAAACGAACTTCGTTCCAAGATAAAAACCACAAACCGTGTAGTCTGGAGCGAGTGGCGCATGCGTATCGTTGCGCGAAACTTGCGCCATCTTTGTTTTCTGACCTGGCGTGAAAACCACGCAAGCGAGAACGCCTTAGGCTGAGCCGGTCTATTTTGTCATATGAATACAGTACGTACTTCATTTTGGAACGAAACTCATTCCGGAATGAAACTCATTCCGTGAGTAGCCTCTAAGTATCGGACGATATTACGCACGCTTTTGCACTACAACTGTCAAATAAAATATGGTAATTGCAAGCGTAAACTGAAAGCATAAAGTATAGCAAGCATAATGTTCCGAGCATAAGCTGCAAACATATTTTTATGCTTCCTTTAAAGATAAGTCCTGCAAGTTTCCAAAAGCACATCGTATTTTTATCATACTTTAGTTAACTTTCCATTTCCCCTAAATAACTGTTACTCTAAACTAAACCTCGAATGTTAAAACAGTTATTTTCCAAGAACCAACTAAGCAACTATATATAGTAAGTACAAATATGTTTAAAGCATAAAGTAAACCAAGCATAAATGTACCAAGCATAATTTGAATTAATCATGTATTTATTTACCAACCCTGATCCACGCAATTTCACTAATTTACTTCAAATCCTCTTGTAACACCATAGGACGAGGTCCTATACGGGAGGTTTACAGTTACGAAATTACCGGCATTTACAGTGATTCGCCCTTCAGAAGTATCGTCTACACTAAATCACCAATAATAATAAAATAGCCTTCTTATTGAAAACGTTGAGAAGAAAGAAAGAGTTTATCATTTTGGACGAACAACCTGACTATCCAGTGTATCTGATTGTCGAAGAAAGGAACTGAAAGGTAAGTTTAACAGTAAAAACAAATTGATTGATCTTATCTGGTATCATGCTCATATCATCTTGAACCTAAATGTGCATCACTTTATAGATCGCAAAGTTATCTTGAGAAAAACTTTAATTTTGTATTGGCCAATTGGCCTTTTTTCGGAACATGGCCGGTTAACACGGCACTAACACGTCATCAAGAAACCCTTTAATGACTGAACAACAGAGGAACAGTGGAACAGTAGTTTTATTTGTAAGCTTTGTTCACGAAGAACCAAAATTTGCTGATATCTTCTTCCTTGACGTACATTAAAATTGACAAATCAACCCTCAAGGAGGGCACTCCCTCTTAAAGTTTTTCTCCGATGTTTTCCAGACCATTTATTGTTAGCACAAAATTGCCGTCTTCAGTAGCTGTTCGCTATTCCTAGGTGGCTCCATAGGGTTATTGCTGATAACATGGCGTGCGAGCGTCACTTTTCGAAAGCCGATTTTTCTCTGACTTCTGACTTTCAGTTCACTCAAAGCTAACAAACTGTAATGAGCAATGATCAAAATGTGTTCTACAACCATCACTGTTAAGATAATGACTTGAACTATGAAATTACAACTGCCCAAACACGGACGCTTTTCAGTGTTTATGCGGCTTTGATTTTGATTTTCTTTAATGTAGGGGTTACAAAGGCAGTTTCTTCGCTACATGCCAATTTGTGTATTTTGTCCCTGTTTAAAAATTGGCCTTATAAAATTTTACGATAAACGGACACGAAAGAAAACTAATAATAATAGTTATCTCTATATTCAATTTTACGGAATTTCACCAAACGAATTTCAAGATATGTCACAGGAAAGTTCTATTTTTGTCTCCCACAACAAAAACGTCATCAGAATAGGAATTCACCAAGATCGCTATTCGAGCATGCGTGAACTTTCGAAACCAGGCGCGAGGTTTGAACGATGCAGTGAGTCCTTCTCGCTTTCCGGAAGCAACCGGACGCACCACGGTCTTTATGTTTAGTCGTTTCAGGTGTTGAAGCAAGCACAGATTAAATTTTCGTCAAGGGGTGTATATTTTACTCTATCTTTCCTCGATTGTTGTTCCTAAATCGAAAACTCGCATTAAGCCGCTTTGTTTGTTTTGACTTGTTGACATTTAAAGGGCTACTACGATCAAATTTTTGATTTTCAATTTTTCACATTTTCGTTTACTATTAGACTTCCTTACCCATCTTGCCAAATTTCAATTCATTACGAGCATCAGAAGTCATTTAATTTTAACATTTATTTCCGAGAATTTACGGCCGCCATTAATAAACCTAGTTCCAAGGCTTGGTTGCGAATGGGAGAAAGTGACGTAAAAGACTCAAACATACCTCACGGGTTGAAATTATAATAACAATAAGTATTGAAAATTATGCGAAAAGCAACAAAAACTTTGGACTTGTTCTTCGTTCAATTTTCTATGCTGATTGTTATTATAATTTCAACTCGTGAGGTATGTTTGAGTCTTTTACGTCACTTTCTCCCATTCGCAACCAAGCCTTGGAACAAGGTTTTTTAATGGCGGCCGTAAATTCTTGGAAATAAATGTTAAAATTAAATGACTTCTGATGTTCGTAATGAATTGAAATTTGGCAAGATGAGTAAGGAAGTCTAATAGTACACGAAAATGTAAAAAAATGAAAATCAAAAATTTGATCGTAGTAGCACTTTAAAGCTCGCGCCATTCGTACCCAGTTCTCGCGAGGCCAAAATACCCCATGGAGCCACCTTCAGACACATTTTGGCAAAGTTTGAAAAGAATCGTTGCTACGGGGACGAGATATGACGTCATAAGTAGCACGAGTACAAGCCAAAAGAAGCAAAACGTTTTATTTTACATTTTACAACTCTAGCAGGGCCATAACCCATTATATTGCCTTATCTTGTAGAGGAAATTACAGGCTATCTATTAGAGGTAAAATCTTTTTGAAATATTGTAACACAGAATAAACCCAAGAAGGAGGGGTCGAGGGGGGGGGGGGGGCTTACAACTCCCCCCCTCCCCCCTCCTCCCCCGTCCTTATACTATTGGGGTATTAGTTTGCGAATGTGTTTTAGTTTTCTCTCATGCCCTGTATGGGTTTGGTTGTGTGTCTTTAAAAACATTAATTAACACTAATCACAGAAGACCATTAAATTTTGACTTTTAACCCTCGGACGTACACGCAAACGTATACTCCCACCGTGGTACAAGGGGCCACCCCCCTCCCCCTCCCCCCTTGTACGCCCGAGGATTAAACTATTATTTCACCATCTTTGATATTTTCCTTAAATAAAATCAAATCCACCTTCATTTGTACTTTGCGTTTCTGAAAAAGTAGATCGCATTGTACATTTTTACATAATTTGCATTATTATTTTTTTCATTTAAGGACACTCCTGAAAATTATTGCATCGATGTGTGTGGTTAACGGGATGGTTTTACGGTTCGGTGCATGTGCACAGGTTAAAATGCTTTATTCGCTTTCTTACCAATTTTATCGGTTAAAAAGCCATTCACAATTACTTCAATAATCACATACTATAATTAGTCCAAACAAAGCGAATGATGACTAAAATTCACAGAAAATTTCAATGGATTACAAAGAAAAAGTCAACACTGAATAAAACCTTTGATCCGAAGGATTTATTCAACACTCTAATGTTTTTTATGGCGTGCATGGGTATGTATAATCATCTATTCAATCAGCTAACTGACCGCGACATTTTCACGGGCAAATTTGCCGCCATTGTTATCTACTTGTTTCCGATTGTTTTAAACAATGAAATTAAATGGCCCATGTCATGGCTTGCACATGCGCCGAACCGTGAAACCCTCCCTTTAAAGGCCCAGTATCACCCAAAATGCATTGCGCGCCCAACGCCTCGACGGTTGAATTTAACCGGGTCGAAAATTCCCGAAAGAGCCAATCACGAGTGAGCTCCTCATTTGAAAACAAAAACAAACGACCGCAAAGCCAAATGGGTGATACTGGGCCTTTAACTCCATATCATTTATAGTATTATTTACAATGTATTATCATTCGATGCATTTTTTCCTTCTTTTCATTGACTGAGAGCCCATCACGTGACTTGCGAATAAACTGCCTACGAATAATTCTGCTCATGCTCACAACAGTGCAAAATTGTTTTGCTGCGAATAGTTGTTCTTCTCCCTTCCTCTAAAATGACAGCCCGATTTCTGCACTGTTTTAGTAATTGTGAATAAATATTAAATTGAAAAACAAACTCTGTGATCGAATGATTAAACAATTATTGAACTCGGCTATCGCAAAATATCGTGATTTGTTAGTGTCTCGCAGATCAATTATTTGCCGAAGCCGAAACCAATCTGCTATAACCACCGACAGATCACTATATTTTGCTCAGCCTCGTCCAATAATTGATAAGGATTAGCGTCCTTCGCAAAATATTCCTCCGCTATGTTGCAATTGAAAGTGTTGTGTCATTTACATTTGAGTGTCTGGGGAACATCAGGGTAGTAACGACGTACCTAGGATCAGGGACCACGGGCCTGGGCTGGATCAAGTGTTGTGATGCCTCGCCATAACTGGCTCCCATACTCAGGACCCGACGGCTAACAGCTAAGAAAAACAACTTTGGAAACAGGACTGTATTTCTCAGCAGGTGCCACCATTTTGGTGTCTTATCTTATCTTGCCTTTCTTTCTCTTCTTTTAAGACATCAGGAAAATGCGAGTGGCTTGTGTTCTGGTTTTGGTTGTCTCCATGGCAATGGTTTCTGAATCGCGTCAGCTTTATAGCAAAGCGGACTTCAAGGTGATAATTTATCGTAATGTCACTTTAATTATACATTTTATGCCAATCAATATTAAGTAACCATGTAACACCAGGATGTATCATGAGCCAGCTAACACCAATACTTTTGATACTCATTCGCAATTTGCTTAGAAAAAGAAGAACAATATATATAATGTTAACATGGTTTAGCAAAAAAGCGCATGTACATTGTTCATGGGTGGGGTGGGGGAGATGAGGTCAACAATGGACCGATAGCGGCTGCCTGAGGCGCCTTCATAAGCTGACGTCCGGTCTCATTCTCATAAGTGTGTGTAAAGCGCCATGAGACATGTGATATGTGCGCTATATAAGTCTCTTATATAAACAATAACGCTTTTACAAGGTTCTGTGCAGATAGAAAAATACTGACAGAAATAAGAAGAAGTGTATGCGCTCTTACGCGATCTGAGCATACCAAAATTATCAGACGATGATACTAAAACAATCTTGTGAATGTGTGATCTCTCTTAAAGAAGTAATGCTGCCCTACACAGATTTCATAACAATAACGTTCCTGGAAATGGAGGAATTTCGATTGGATTTAATTAGTGACTCCTTTATGGAAAAAGTTTCAGTACATATATATATAAGTTGATCTGAAATAGCTGTGCAGCAATCAAAATATACTTTATATATTGAAATTTTTTAACATCTATATGATAGGTGTATATTTTAAGATTAAAGACACTCACTCTGGTTTCTCCTTGATTGTCAAAGCAGGAGGCAGTTGAAGCAGAATCAAAGAAAGTGGAAGGATGGTTAAAGGAGCTTGCTGCTCAGCAAGTTCAGAAGGAAGAAGAAGAAGTTCAAAAGAGGCTGGAAGATGCACTTGTAAAAGCCAGGGAAGAGTTTATGACAGAGACGGCAGAAGCTGTGCAGCAGGCTAGAGAAGAGGAACGGGCAATAGCGACTGAGGAGGCCAAGAAAGAGGCTCAAGTACGTTTGGCTGCAGAGAAGGAGAAACAGGTATATATAGTGGGAACATGTAGAGTTTTACAGCCTGTTAATAAACCCATCATTTTCACACCCACTACTATGTGGCCCAAACTTGTTTATGCAGTCATTTTCTGTGACAGAAGACCACATTAATAAGACAACCTTGTTGATCGATTTGACCTATTTAGTTGTCAGAATCTTGCCGAAAGGCTCCTTGTCGGTAGAGGTTGGTCCGCCAACAGACTACTGCGCCGCCTTTGTCGGCCGCTTTGATAACAAAATCTCAGACAGTCTGCGTTTACTAAAATTTCTATGTGCTGCGATCTGTTCTGTAGTAAGGTTGGAATTTATGGTGTGGTGTTAAGATTAAATTTCATGATGCCGTCACGATGTCTCAAAACTTAAATACAATGGCGGTACCTTTTTATTTAACGAAAAGGAAGTCAAAAGAGTTTTACTCTCTACTGATAATTAAGCAAAAAAGCACAACCTCCTACAACAGTCTGTACAAAAAATCATACCTAAATTTTAATTATCTGAGGATCAGGTAAGGCTTTTTTTTTTGGCCCTATCACACTATGTGGCATTTTAGCAATATGTCAAAGCCCTTAACACATGGTATTAAATTCAGTTGTTTATGCTAACAATAAATCACTCAAAATAGGTTATACTAATGATAAATGTACTTTCAGTAACACCGAATCTGAATTACTGCACCGCCTTTTTTGTGGTAATTTTGACACATGTCTATTATTCACATAAAGACTGGATTTCTAAAACTGAAGAAATATTACCATAGCAACAACTAATACTCGCAGTATGCTACCGAACGATCAGGACAGTGAATCTTTTACATTTAACCTAAATACTGCACATATCCCATGTTAACCTATTCTCACAACCAATCGGAATATGTTCTCTATATTGAAATTTTATGAAATACATATTTTAAGATTAAATACATGTACACTTACTATGGTTTCTCTTTGATCACTAAAGGAGAAGGCAGTTCAGAAGGAAAAAGAAGAGGGTGAAAAGAGGCTGGAAGATGCACTTGTAAAAGCCAGGGAAGAGTTTATGACAGAGACGGCAGAAGCTGTAAAGCAAGCTAGAAAAGAGGAACGAGCAATAGCAACTGAGGAGGCCAAGAAAGAGGCTCAAGTTGAAGAGGAGAAAAGGAATCAGATACTTTTGGCTGCAGAGAAGGAGAAACAGGTATATGAAGCATAGGTATATGTGGAAACTTTGTTTGAACCAAGTGATCTTTCAGCCTGGCTGCTCTTACAATTTCCATTTTGCATATATATGATATAATTATGTAACTGTATTTTAAAGTGCCAGTTGGATGAAAATTGACCTGCCGTTTCTTTTGGCTATTTTTTGAATAATGAATAATTCATTGGAGTCCAAGATATTCTTTGACAGGAAAAAATATATACTTACCACTGTTAACGAAAACGTTTTAAGGTCTGAAATCACGATTAAGAGCATCCGCCATTACAAATTTTCGTTCCTCCGAATTCCTAGGACCATACATAAAGTACTTACCAGCCAAACGGCTTGTGACTTAGACAGACCGATTTCTCCGATATCTGTGCTTTTATATGGGAAACATGAGAGAGTTTAAAGGCATATTTGGCATATTTACTCAAGGAAATGATCTAAACAAGATGTATACTGATGTGAAAAAATCGAAGTCCTGCAATATGTCGACGATTAGGAGCTTAAAGTACGTCAAGCGATCGAATTTTTGGATTTTAAATCTGAAGTTCCTATTTCGAACACACTGTGTTTTGGTGAATAATTTGTATGGGAAATGTGGGACATTTCAAAGGACATTTTGGCAGATAAACGAAAGCAAAAGAACTAAGCGAGACGTATTCTGATGTGAAAACCATCGATCGAAGTTTTGCTGTCTATCAGCAATTTGCATCTATATCTGAAAGCACGTAAACACGCATGAGTTTATGGATTTGTTTTCAAGTGTTCAAGCTGATTTCTGTATAACTCCATATATTAATTGTGCATGTGTGCACTATTGTTTTTCTTTAATCTTTCTGTTGTTTCAGTTTTACGAACGGTATGCATAACTAATATATGGGATTGTACGGAAATCTTTCCCCTTTTTTTACAATGGCTTCATAAAATGTGAATTGGACAACACACTGAGTTTCCTAGTTGAACTGAGCTTTTTTCAAGTGGAAAGGAAATGGCTGAATTGAAAGCAGGTTACGAACCCTTGCTGTTTACCGTCATCCCTCATTTATTTAAATAAATTACCAAGAGAATTCATTTCCTTTTTGTCATTTAAGTAACAAACAAAAAAAAGATGATTGATTTTCTGGCAATGGACTCCCATGTCGAGAAATAATTCAACAGAAATACGACTAAGCCACACAAAACTAACTGTTATCTTCCGTTGACTTCTCGCTGATAAAACCCGCATTTCTGGGATTTTTTCCAAATGGTTGGCACTGTACCTGGTACAATAGTTCGTCATTCTCCCTCGAAATTAAGGCTTCATTCGAAGCAGTGCTCTTCGAAATGGTCTGAGTAGACGACAAATCTACCTTGTGGCTTAAAATTGGATTAACTATCGAATTCTTGTCTATCGAAATTCTTGCATTCCAATCAACCTCTTTCTCACTGACCCATACACAACACATCGAGACCCTGGCATTTTTTACCTCAATGACTCGGAAAAACCGGCAAAACAGCCGAAACGAACCGGTGTTAGCTCGGGCAAATTCTCATACAAACTACTCATTTGAAGTTCCCGCGCCTGACATCACTTTCGCTGGTGAGCCTTTCTTCGCATTTGGAACTTCCGGGACATGCCAATAAAATGGCAGCCATGAAAATGCGGTAAGTAAAGTCGGAAAAAGCAATCTTCCCGAACTCTCATTAAACAACGGTTTGGAAAGGTAAATAAATGCACGATTTCCTTTCGGAATAGTGCAAAAAAAATCAACATGTTAAAATTTGATCGAAGTGGCACTTTAAGATTCAAAGACACTGATTCTGGTTGTTCTCCGTAACTACCAAAAACCAGGGCAGTTAAAGCAGAATCAATGAAAGTAGAAGCATCGAAGAAATAAGTAGATCTCAAATCCTCTTGTAGCAATCAGAGTATACATTATATATTGAAATTTTATCAAATCTATATGATACGTCTATATTTTAATATTAAAGACACTCAGTCTAGTTTCTCCATGATTGTCAAAGGAGAAAGCAGTTGAAGCAGAATCAAAGAAAGTGGAAAAATGGATGAAACAACTTGCAGCTCAGCAAGTTCAGAAGGAAAAAGAAGAAGGTCAAAAGAGGCTGAAAGATGCACTTGTAAAAGCGAAAGAAGAGTTTATCTCAGAGACGACAAAAGCTGTGCAGCAGGCTAGAGAAGAGGAACAGGCAATAGCAACTGAGGAGGCCAAGAAAGAGGCTCAAGTACTTTTGGCTGCAGAGAAGGAGAAACAGGTAAATATACTTGCATAGGTATATGTAGAAACTCCAAGTGGCCTGTCAGCCTGGCTGCATTTTATAATTTCCAGTTTGCATATACAGTCTAAGCCCTAGTAGGTGGCCCTCTATTAAGCGTCACATAACAAATCCCCAGAATTAAATCGCTCCCCAAATTTACTGTAAACTTGACTTCTTTTAAGCGATCACCTCTATTGGCTATTTCCCGAGGGTGACCGCTTGATAGAAGTTTGACTGTATATGATACATGTATATTTTAAGATTAAAGACACTCACTCTGGTTTCTCCTTGATTGTAACAGGAGAAGGCAGTTAAAGCAGAATCAACGAAAGTGGAAGCACGGATGAAAAAAGTTGCAGATGAACAAGTTCAGAAGGAAAAAGAAGAAGGTCAAAAGAGGCTGGAAGATGCACTTGTAAAATGCAAGGAAGAGTTTATGACAGAGACGACAGAAGCTGTAAGGCAAGCTAGAAAAGAGGAACGAGCAATAGCAACTGAGGAGGCCAAGAAAGAGGCCCAAGTTGAAGAGGAGAAAAGGAAGCAGATACTTTTGGCTGCAGAGAAGGAGAAACTGGTAAATGTAGCATAGGTATATGTAGAAGCTTTATTTGAGCCAAGTCGCCCGTCAGCCTGGCTGCTCTTGCAATGCAATTTCCATTTTGCATATATATGATACATGTAACTTTATTTTAAAGTGCCAGTTGGATGAAAATTGACACTTTCTTTTGGCTATTTTTTGACTTAGAATAATTCATTGGAGTTCAAAATATTCTTTGAGAGGAAAAACTCTACACTTACCACTGTTAACGTAAAAATTTTAAGGTCTGAAATCACGATTTAGAGCATCCGCCATTACAAATTTTCGTTCCTCCGAATTCCTTGGTCCATACATAAAGTACTAACCTGTCAAACGGCTTGTGACGTAAGAGACAGACCGATTTCTTCGATTTCTGTGCGTTAATATGGGCAACATGGGAGAGTTTAAAGGACGATTTTGGCATATTTATGCAAGGAAAGTATCTAAACGAGATTTTTCCGAAAACGAAAAGTATACTGATGTGAAAACAATCGAAGTCCTGCAATATGTCGACGATTTGGAGCTTAAAGTACGTCAGCTTAAAGTACGTCAAGCGATCGAATTTTTGGACACTGATTTTGAACCTATTTGGAACCCACTGTGTTTAGGTGAATATTTTGTACGGAAAATGTGAGACATTTCAAAGGACAATTTTGGCAGATAAACGCAAGCAAAAGAACTAAGCGAGAAGTATTCTGATGTGAAAACCATCGACGATTTGCTGTCTATAGACAATTTGCATCTGCATCTGAAATCACGTAAACACACATGAGTTTATGAATTTTATTTTCAAGTTTTTAAGCTGATTTCTGTATAATCCCATTCATTTATTATGCATGTATGCAGTATTGTTTTTCTTAAGCGTTCTATTATTTCAGTTTTACAAACGGTATGCATAACTAATATATGGGATTGTACGGAAATCTTTCCCTTTTTTACAATGGCTTCACCATAAAATGTGAATTGGACAACACACTGAGTTTCCTAGTTGAACTGAGCTTTTTTCAAGTGGAAAGGAAATGGCTGAATTGAAAGCAGGTTACGAACCCTTGCTGTTTACCTTCTTCCCTCATTTATCTAAATAAATTACCAGGGGGGTTGATATCCTTTTTGTCATTTAAGTAACACAAATAACAAGAAGATGATTTTCTGCCAATGGCCTCCCGAAAAGCTTCGAAAAGTGAAGAAATAATTCAACAGAAATACGACTAAGCTACACAAAACTAACTTTTATCTTCAAAGTATACTTTATATATTGAAATTTTATAAAATCTATATGATACGTGTATACTTTAAGATTAAAAACACTCAGTCTACTTTCTCCATTATTGTCAAAGGAGAAGGCAATTGAAACAGAATCAAAGAACGTGGAAGCACGGATGAAAAAACTTGCAGCTCAGCAAGTTCAGAAGGAAAAGATAGAAGGTCAAAAAAGGCTGAAAGATGCACTTGTAAAAGCCAGGGAACAGTTTAAAACAGAGACGGGAGAAGCTGTACAGCAGGCTAGAGAAGAGGAACGGGCAATAGCAACTGAGGAGGCCAAGAAAGGGGCTCAAGTTGAAGAGGAGAAAAGGAAACAAATCCTTTTGGCTGCAGAGAAGGAGAAACAGGTAAATATACTTGCATAGGTAATGTAGAAACTTTGTTTGAGCCAAGTGGCCTGTCAGCCTAGCTGCATTTTATAACTTCCAGTTTGCATATACAGTCAAAGCTCTAGTAGTTGGCCCTCTATTAAGCGGCACTTAATTAACAAATCCCCGGAATTAAATCGCTCCCCAAAGTTACTGTAAACTTGACCTCTTTTAAGCGATCACCTCTATTAAGCGGTCAGTTGGCTATTCCCCGAGGGTGACCGCTTAATAGAAGTTTGACTGTATATGATACATACATATTTTAAGATTAAATACACTCACTCTGGTTTCTCCTTGATTGTAAAAGGAGAAGGCAGTTAAAGCAGAATCAACGAAAGTAGAAGCACAGAAGAAAGAAATTGCAGATGAACAAGTTCAGAAGGAAAAAGAAGAAGGTCAAAAGAGGCTGGAACAGGCACTTGTAGAAGTCACAGAAAGGTTTATGCCAGAGACGGCTAGAGGAAGAAGAGGATGAACTGGTAATAGCAGCTGAGGAGGCTAACCATTGTATTATTTGTTTACATTACAAAGCTGAGAAATTTCTCTTTTTCTAACGCTTACAAGTGTGATCATTGATCCGCGACCAAAGATCACTTTAAAATAAGTTTTCTAAGCATAGCGACAACTCACCATCTCTTCTTCATCTTTTCATTTTAATAGTAATTAGAAACTTTGGTAAATAATTTCCCAGTAGAACCAAGGAGCTCTTTATTCTTCAACAAACCTTCATCTTTGGAGGTCAGTGCTTTTACAGATGGAAAACATTGGCGTGAGGCTATTTTGCCATTTTGCTGAAACTGCTCACGGAGAGCGAGCTTTCAATGAAACTTTGAACATTTTTCCACTTTTGTATGGTTTCTCTGTCCTCAAAGTTAGAAAAACTACTTCCCACTTCCTCTAGATCAGATGATAGACAAGGACACTAGTTACTACAAGCAAAGTGTCTCGCTCCAAGTCGGCGCCATTCTTGACTTTCTCTTGCTTACTTACTTTGGCCGATAACTTATTTGGTCATTTGCTTGTCGAGTTGTCTGGCGTCGTAGCTAAAAATATTCGCATTGTTTCCTTTGCGTTCAACCCAGCTCGATCGTACAAGGATACAATAGCTCTTCATACCTTTTTCATGTTGGCAATTTCTGAACTTTCCTTCAGTTATTGTATTTCATTGTTGTCAAATTCGGGAAAGCTATCCGCCATTGTTTCAACAACAAGACAAAGCTGTATCTGTTGCCACGGCAACTGTTATTTCTACATGTAGGTATTTTTTAATTAGGCTGAAATACGGCTCGTCTCAAACAATCACTTTTCAGAAATTTCTCAGCCAGTAGTGTTATAATTACTCATGCGCGTTGCGGCATGAGTTATAAAATGCCCTCAGTTTTTCTTTTTACAATTTTTTTTGCGTCACGATTTTGCACGCAAATGTATGCACGTATATTTTAATTTATTATTCCCAGGCTTCCGCTCTTCTCTCGGTCAACACAGTACATATTTGACTTCCGGTTTTCAGGAATGACGTAAACAGCAACGCCACCAAAACAACGTCATGGGAGCGTCACACCATCATGCCGCCAACCACCAACCCACACTACATAACTACTAGTATTCACATTACCTATATATTAGGTTCCGACGAATCGCTGACTTCCTTGTGGTAGCCTTCTTCATAAAAGCAATTAAAAATAGAAACGCGCTTTACACAGATAGGTATAAAGCGTATTAAGAGATTATTCTTGGGAACATGCGGGTCCTTATCGTCTTGTTGCTTTAAAAATGCTTCTTTTCTTATGGCACATTGAAATATAAGACAAATATTTCTTACACATGCGCATGACAAACATTTTCCATCATTTGGTCTTATTGGTGTATAAGTCAGTCCTGTATTTCTCCTATCGAGGTGTACGTTGCTTTTATACACAGCATACAACTTGAGGCCGAATTTGTCGCGATTCTGTAGAAATAAGAGCTCTTTTTAATCAGAGTTCTTCCGAGGCAAAAATGACAAACATCGATCTATCGCGCTCGTAGAATATTGTCAATTTATTCCACATTTTACTGCCGATTCTCTACAATGCCTGTGTCGGAGTAGTTCTCGCTGCCTGTGGCGAGTAATTTCAAGACTTTTTAAAGAAAGAACAATAGAAACACGTAAAAATGGCTTCGTTACTTCAGCCTATATCTGATTTAAAAAAAATACATTGGCCTTCGGGAATGGACTTCTGTGGGATTATGGACTGTGGAATGCGTGTCATGTTAACGTCGATTTTTACTGATTTCATTGCTTTTTAAAGTAGTCTTTTCAAATGTAACAGAAATAATTCACGGTTTGGTAATTAACAGACGAGTGTGGATTTGATCGGGAATCAATAAATTAAATATTTAAAGCGAGTACAGAAAAATTGCTGGCTTCAATCAACGCGTCTTAGCGTCTATATATATATTTTAAATTCAACTGGTCTGATTGGTTGACACGCGACCTCGTGATCCACTCTCTTCGATGTTGACTTGAAAAGCAGAAGGAAGAATCACAGCGTACAAATTTTCAAGACAATGCAGGGCGTTCATGGATGGGTAGGACGGTTTGATATTCTGTTCGCCTTTTATTGCTGTGGAGTTTTGTGTTTTATATAACTTGCTATTTCAATTAGCGATCGTGGTTTCAAATGCCGAATACTGAATGCAGTAAATGTAGTGTGGTCTTCCTTTTTAGACTTTAGGCTTTTTAAGCTTATGTTTCTCCGTAAAAGCACTCAAAACACTTGGGAATCAATACTGCAATTGGTCAAGACGTCACGAGTTCAAGCTGTGTACAGCTTTTTGTTCCACATATTCTACATACATGTAGCAAAGCTTTGTACATTTATAGCGAATATAATTTAAACAAGAGGCAATCAAGATGTGTTACATGTGTCACAAGAGAATACACAGAGACAACCACAGTTGTGGCACCAATTGCTAGTTATCTTGTGTACTGTATTATTTCATTCCAAAAGCACAGACTACTGCATAACCTGTATAAATAGATTAACACAGTTCAGTTGAACCAAGGATTGCCTTCACAATTAAGGAAATTACTCTTGACTACTATATTAAATTGATCGACTGGACTCCTTCGCTTTGTTACTGTGTTCAGTATGTAATATATTTTGTTCCAACAACCCATCAGCATGTAGTCTCCTATGCAGCCGTTTTCAGGGTTATCGCGCAATTAAAAAGTGGAAATGTTGTTTGATGATCCTGGAAACGGCTACGTATGAGACTAACCAACATGATGCAATATTAACATTAGGAATTGTACAGTTGTATTCCACAATTGACCATATTCGTGTATAACAAGGGACTAGTTACAGAGACTTAATTGAGGGACTGATCCAAGTGACAAGTCACACACACGCACACATCACACACAATCAGACAAGTCCTGGGGACCATAAATCACACGGTCAAGACACCTGTAGTGTTTGCACTAAGGGACTGGTCGTGAGGACAGTTAGATTTTTTTGTGGTTGATTTTTTAATCTGTCATCACGGAGACAATTCTCATGACCAGTACACACAAGGAGACAAGCACAATTTGTTATATGGGCGGCCTCCCTATCTCCCCGTCCCCCTTCCATGGGAACCATGAATCGTAGGAACAAGTCACCTGTAGTTTTTTTAAAGTGACTGGTCACAAGGAAAACATGATTTTGTTTTGGTTGATTTTTTAATTCGTTGTCATGACCGAGTACAAACGAGCGGACAAGCATAATTTGAGATGACTAGTTCCCTTAATTTCAACTAGTTGAAATAATTCATAAGATAAGCCACATTGGTCCCTGCGAATAGAATGTTTCAAGAAAATGAGTAGTTTACATCACGGGGCTTGCTACCTGAGACTACTCCAATCAGCGCTGCGGTGCAAAATACTTGTTTTTTTAAACATACCATAAAACTTTCTTACGCATGCGCATGAGTATAGGCTACTTGGAGCCTCTTGTTACTATTATTATTATCTTCATGCGTGACGCTTTTTTTCTTTATTTTTTTCACAGCTATTACTTCCGTCTCCCAAATCAGTATAAACGTACAAGTACAAAGGAAAAGGACTGAAGCATCATTGACTACGTCTTAATATTGTGTCTTAATATGTCGAAATACAGTAGATTCCCGTTATCTCGAACTCTCAAGAGAAACGGAAAATTGTTCGAGATAGCGGGGGGTTCGAGATATCGAGAGTGGTGTCAAATTTCGTAATTGATGGTTTGCAATCACGTGACCTTCAGTTCTGTGGGACTGAAATGACAAAAGCCATGGCGGCCATGTTGGTGCCAGAACAAAAGAAGTTAATCAAAATTCTTTTGTTGGTGTCCTCCAACATGGCCGCCGTGACGTCATGTGCAAACCAAGAATAACTGCAGTAGTACAGTATGCAAATCAGCGACATGTCGGTGCTCGAAGTCTGCCATGAAGGTCTCTTTATTTAATATTAGCAATGAATATTGATTTAGCACGTAAAAAAACTGTAGCTATTACCTAACTACGAGTGTTTTAAGAAAATAAACACAAACGACTATGTACAACGAATACTGTATTAACCTAGAGCATCACTGGGCAGTCAAAATGAAGATTTAAAAAGCGAATCAATATTCTGCAATACAATGCAGTGTAATGACTGTACTGTTTAGTTGAACTGTATACTGCATTTCAGTTTTGGACACCATGGGATACTCCTTTCGGCGAACCTTTGTGTCCTGTTGTCATGTACTCAACTTGATAATACTACAGTTCGAAATAAAGGTTGTTAATTTAGACTACGGGAAGTCGCACTTTGTATGAGGTATCGGGGGATTCGAAATAACCGAGTTCGAGATAGGCAGTAGTAAATGACTGAAAAACAGTAAGCACAACCAAGGGGAACGGGTTTTAGTTCGAGATAGCGGGGGATTCGAGATAGCCGGTGTTCGAGATAGCGGGAGTCTACTGTACTATTAACAGTTGTGATTGGGTCTTATTGGAGTTATTGGTGTAGCAACGTTGTAGCAGATGCTCAATTAAACTGCGGGCTACATTAAGACGTTTGTTTCGCTGCCTTCCTTGCCCCAAGGTCGACACTAATTTGTAAAATGGTTCTTTACCAGCGTGGCGTTACCGTGCAATTGAAACTTAGCGACGGATTTTTCGTAATATCTGACAAAGATATATTATCTGATGAATGTGAATCTTTCTATAAAGATCTCTACGCTTCAAAAATAGACAACTCTGCGAATTTTGAATTTTGATTTCTTTCTTTCCCGATGATCAACAGGTTTACGATGGTCTCCTAACTAAGACAGAATGTGAAGAAGCTTTAAAATCGATGAACGCGGATAAAACGCCCGGTACAGACGGCCTTTTAGCCGAATTTTACAAAGCCTTTTGGGATGACATTTCTATGCATTTACTCCCAATGATTGGTGAACACGTTGTTATCATTTTTGTTACACAATATTTTACTATAGCAACAGTATAACGTGTTGAAAACACCCTTAATTTTAACTTTAAGTGTTAATAACTCAAAAATGACTCGTTAAACCCCATTATTATTGTCGAATTTTGATCAGTAGGATAAGATGCAACTTCTGGCAAAGTTTAAAAAAATTCTGTAGCCGGGGTTCAGAGCCACCTTAAATTTTCTGAACCCCACCTACAGAATTTTTTAAAACTTTGTCAAAAGTTGCATCTTATCCTACTGATCAAAGTTCGACAATAAAAAATTGGGTTGACAGAGTCATTTTTGAGTAATTAACACTTAAAGCTAAAATTAAGGGTGTTTTCAGCACGTTATACCGCTGCTATAGTAACATATTGTGTCAGAAAAAATGATCACAACGTGTTCATCAATCATTGGGTATTCGTTTGATAGCATGATTGTAGCATCAACTGATAAAGAGTGGTTTTAATGACTCATCAAAATGTAAGTCATGGAAAGTGCTGGAAACTGTTGGGAGCCACCTTAAAAGAGGTAAAAATATCATTTCTGCGATAAATTATTCATAGACCATTATTTAACGCGCCGTATAGTTTTTTCTAATATCCCCTAGGTTAAATTGTTATTAAAAGGATATTTTAATATCAGAATCCATTATTTTGAAGCCAAGGGACTCTAAAGTTTGTTAGGGGTATGTCTTTAAGTTTCATATTTCTTTCATTAAAAGCATTAACTCTTGGCGACCTTTGTAGTGTCAATATTCGTTTCAAGTTATTTCGATATCTCGAGCTTTGAAAGGCGTACAAAAGAGGATTCACGCTTGAACCAAAGTACAAGATAAATCGCACAACATTTTGAATAACATAAAAGCTTTCGTAGCTGTTTTCAAGCAATTTGAAGTCATTAAACGCAAGATACAGCTGAAAAAAGATGGATGGAGCATAACAGATACAAAAGCTTAGAGTTACTGAAACCGATGTCACTGCTAGTTTCTTTTTAGCCGTTAACTGCACTGGATCTGTAACGCCAACTTTTCCTGAACAAACCGTCTTTGTAATGTAGATTCCCTTTAAAATTTGTGCATAACAGTAAATCAGAAGACATGTAACACACACAAAAGTTAAGGCAACTACCAGGATATATGGCTTCATAGATGGAGCTTTTTCTATTGCCCATGGATTCAGGCATCTCCTTAATGTCTCATTTAACTCGCTGAAAGCAATAAATGGCAAACAACATAACAGCGACACAATCCATACGATACCAATGGCAAAGGCAACATTATCTTTCCTTAATTTGAATCGGGTGTCAAAAGGCCGTACTATGGCGAAGAATCTTTCAGTGGCGAGTAAAATTAACGTCGTAAACGCTGCACTTTTGGACAATTGACAGAGAAAGTTTCCTGTGAAAACTTTGCAAATAAATTGTCCTCCACGTCCAGTTACGTGACTGTTAAAAAGATCCACCACCAAAGGAATCGGGCAGAAGAATAAAGCAATGAAGTCAGCAGCAGCCAGGTTAGTGAGAAGATAATTTGTTGTCGTGTGCATGTTCCTGTTTCTGTATACGATGAAGACGACGAGAAAGTTTCCTACAAATCCCACAACTATGTTAAGCAAGTAAAACAACCCTAATGTGATATTAAAAGGCGACAGAGAATGATATAAACTGGAAAACGAGGATATATTTTCCATATTTGTGAAACGATTTTCGTTTGTTTTTCGTTGCTGATGGCTATCTTAAATTTGGCACAGTGCAGCTGTTCGTTGTTGTTTGTTCTTTTTTGTTGTTGGCTGTCTTAATTTTTGTGACGCAGTACATTTGTGTCAGCATCAATTTAAACGTTGTAGTAACAGCTGCCACTAAGGGGCTGTGCATTAATTATGAGGAGGGGGGTTGGAAAATGGGCTTCAAGTAGGAAAATATTAGGTAATACCCCCCCCCCCCCCCCCCTTCACACACCTTTTTTATACAAATACCCAGCATTTTCTTAATATACTCCCACCTGTTATTGCTACGAGGTAATGTTTGTTCCAGACGTAGATATACAGTAATACTACATGTTTATTTGTTGGACATCCGTATCTGGAACAAACATGTCATCCAAGCAGTGTTCCACAAAGCCATTCGATTCCACTTCTGAATCACTTCATTGCGAATCCGAGTTGCTTGCACTGGAACTCATTTCCTCGTTAACGTTCTCTTGGGTTTCTCGTCGGACGCAAGAATGAGCGTTCTGGAGAACTCGTGCAACCAGTGCCACTTTACCTCCACTGATCTTAAGACTATGTTGGTTGAGGTACACTCAATCTGTTGCAATACGATTATCTATGTTATAGTGAAATTATGATTTTGGTGCAATTTTGTCTGCACTGGTTCAAATTTATTTTAAACCAGTGCAGAATATTTGAACTGGAGCAAAATATTTTCTCCAGGGCAAAATATTTGCACTGGTGTATAACTATATCCTACTGTCAAATGTTGTTGACAATAGCCCAATTTCGATATATTAAAATTCAACTTGAAACAAAAGACAACACTACGAGGCTTAGGGGAATAAACCATATAAATTCTGATTATCATTCCCCTAAGCCTCGCAATGATGTCTTTTGTTTCAAGTTGAATTTTAATATATCGAAATTGGGCTATTCAAATTTAAAAAGCCAGAAACGCTTTATCACAATATTCGTCTCTATATTATAGAAATAGGGAAATATAGAAATATAGAAATACGTATTGCAACAGATTGAAATTGCAGTTCAGCCACAGAACAGATCATCAAGCCTTTCAGTGAGACCTATAAACACTTGAAATAAAATGTAAAGCCCCCCACCTCTTGATTGACTTATTTTACTTTGAGCCCTCCCTATCCTTGCTTTGATTTTACTTTATGCACCACCCCTCTGGTTTTCCAACCCCCCCCCCCCCCCCCCACCCCCCTTCCCGATAATTATTGCACAGTCCCTAAAACTGCCCCCGCTGTTTATAAACTGACAGTTGTGGAGTACGTGATGTCATAAAGGTAATTTTGCATAAAGCTTATTCTAAATTTTATGGTCAAAAAAAATTAATAACAAAATATTTTCTTTTCAGTCACATGCTGCGGCCTTACTTCGAGAAAAACGATTTCAACAGGAAATGACCATGAGGCCTAGTGGTTTGAGTTTCAAGTGAATTTCTGTCAACCGGATATACATTTTGGTCGCGCGCGTGTTTCCGACAAAACAAAAAGATTGACGTGACGGAAATTGCTTTTCAGCTCGGGATCGCATGTTTTCGGTGGAAAAGGGCGTCTTTGTCTCCCCGGGGGGGGGGGGGGGGGGGGGGGTGGTACTCCCTATAATGGGCTATACGGGGATGCTTCGCCCGAAAGGGGTACCTTGTTTAGGCTGGAGGGATATGAAAGGGTAGGGATTTCACAAGTTGAAGTATATGAAAGGGTAGGGATTTCACGAAGTATAGGAAAGGTTAGGGAAAACACGAGTCGAAGTATAAAAAGTGTAGGGAAAACTGCCATCCAAAATTTATCAAACAGATGCACGTAAAGGCTATATGAAAGGGGTACCATTTTCAATGAAAGGTATATTAAAGGGGTACCATATACATATACTTGTCAAAAACAGTATATGAAAGGGTAAGGGTCCGGATCTCGGGGCGGAGCATCCCGGTACAAAACTTTGCTGAGTACCCCCCCCCCCCCCCCCCCCGGGCTTATGTCATAGGCTGTAGGATAAAATTATGTTCCCTTACCGGCAGAACTGAATTAAATTGTAAAAGTATGAAAACTACTGATTACAATTCGAACAGTCGTAATACTAGGTGTCATGAGGGCCACTGGGATTAAGCTTAAGTTATTCATTCAGTCTTCTTTCCGTTTCTTCTTGATCACGTTATGTCGTCAACTTTCTTCAACAATACTTTTTGGTACTCCAAAATAATGTAAAACATGTTTGGAATTAAGTTCGCTTAGCAAAGCATTCAAAAGCTTGATCGTAGGTTTACGGTATGTGTCTAAGAGAGATCAGGAAAATCGTTGTTTTGGATGAACATGATTTATGTCTGACAAATCGTGGTTTTGCAGCAACACATTCCTTTTACTGCAGAAGAAATTAAGATTTCCAAGCTCGTAAATTTTTGAATAACTAATAATCCCTTATATTGTGACGTAAACATTACCCATTTATTCCGTTCGGGCATTTACTAATGCTACGTCATCATTACCCATTTATTCCGTGCGCGCCCTGTTCAGGCAATTTTTTGCTTGAAGAAATGAGCTTCATTAGCTACACTTTAGATATTCAAGTTTAAATAAAGTTTAATATGTATCTTTGTATTTATGTATCGGCCGTCCCCTCTCGGAGTGAGGGGGAGGGGGGGGGGGGGGGGATGCCACCCTCTTCTTAAGGGTTTTCTCCGATTTTGTTTAAGAGCCTTTATTGTCATCTTTTGTGGTTTTTTCTTTTATCAATGAGACACTTTTTGGAAAAGTTTGGAGAGAATCGGTTGCTATGGTAACGAGATATGACGTCATTAGTAGCTTGATGTCAAACCATATTTGAATAAACAATGCGTGTCTTTCACCTTTTTGGATAAAAAATATATATAATGCGACCAATAGCAACAAAACGTTTAATTCTATCATGTTTTACAACTTACGGAAAAAATGAAACAATAAATTCCGTATTTTTGATAAATTTGAATTTTGGAATGGCGGACGGGGTTTCGACGGTTTTCAGCCAGCTATTTCCAGGCTCAGTAAGCTTATATTGTTCTTAATTATAGCCATTTGTGTAATTATGAATCAATTGAATGAATTAAAGCAAAGAAAAAAACGTCGTTATTCGCTTAACAAACATTATTTCGCTTATATAAACTATTGGACGTATTCGAGAGTGCTCAAACACAAAGAGTAATAAATTGGAATAAAGCTTGCGGAAAAGTTTCATCACGACTCTGGTTCCTCAATTAATCAGCCACCAGCAACTATTAATCCTGTGTCTCATTTTTTGGATCAAGTATACCTTTCGGAAGAACAAATGAAGTTGAAATTAACTCACATTATGCAAAAAACTGGTGGTCCTGATAAAATAACGTCGCGTGAATTGGCCGAGGCTGTTGACTCACTCTTTGAAGGTCTTTTTAGTATTTTTAAAAATAGTGTTCAACGTGGCATTTTCCCGAATAATTGGAAAACTGGTGAGGTAGTTCCGGTATTTAAGAAGGGGATCAAATCAGCCTGCGAAAACTACAGACCACTGACAATGCTCAATCTGACCAGCAAAATATTGGAGAGCGTTGTCTGTGATTCGTTAGATCATCATCTTGGAACAAATGAACTTATTCACCCAAATCAATGGGGTTTCAAGAAAGGTGTCTCCACCGAATCACTACTTTTGTACTTAACTGAAACATGGAAAAAGGCAATCGACGATGGCTACAAAGTTGGAGTTCTATTCGTCGACTTTAAGAACGCATTCGACACAGTCGACCATGCCATCCTAAAATCTAAATTGTCAGATGTAGGTCTGACTGGTATATTCCATAAGTGGATTGTTAGCTACCTTCATGAAAGATCACAATATGTCACTGTAAACGGAGCAAGATCAACGCTACGACAAATTGGCATCGGTGTTCCCCAAGGGTCCTTAATGGGACCCAGACTGTTTTCAATATATGTCAATGACTTACCATCTTCTTCCAAAACTGGATGTATTCATATGTTCGCAGATGACACTACTATCTATTATATTGGGGAAGAAGTCGAAGAAATTGTTGATGCGTTAAACCTAATCTTAAACGACTTCAATCTGTGGTGCTGTAAGAACCATCTCACTGTTCACACTGGCAAGACCGTGGCTATGCTGATCTCCCTCCATGCATTTGTTGGCCCAATGAGACCTCTAATGTTTGGAGATTCTTGCATTTACTTTAACACTAAATCCACTTGCTTAGGTGTTGAAATAGACTATAAACTGAACTGGAAACCACAAGTGAAAGCACTACATATTAAGTTCGGAGGAAAGTTAAAATTCCTGAAAAAGTTTAAAGGCCTACCCTCGAGTGTACTAGAGGAAATATACTTCAAAGGGATCGTCCCAAGCATCACTTATTGCATCGCTATTTGGGGATCCTGTTCTCCATCTACATTTAAAGTATTGGAACATTTACACTTAAAAGCTGCCAAAATAATCTACAAACTACCTAGCGAAACTCTTGACTCTGATGTTCTTGATCTTGTTAAATGGAAACCCTTAGGCTATATTTACAAGCGTAGGCTCGCTTCCATAATGTATCAAGTTTTCCACAATAGTTTACCGGACCATCTCACAGCCTTAATTGAAACATTCAACACCGACAATAATTATAACTTAAGGCGTATTAATGACTTTTCGCATGTACGGTACAACTGTAACCTTGGCAGAAATAGTGTAAGGTACAGAGGTCCAATAGTTTGGAATTTAATGCCTAAAGCCATCAGGGATGCTTCCTCTCAGCAACTTTTTAAACAAAAACTCAGACAGGCCTCAAGGATACTAGATCAAATCCAATTTGAAAAAGAAGTCTGTCAGATAACTTCAAAACAAACGGATTTTCTGTATTTTTAATTTTTGGTATATTTTTGTAACTTAAGTATTTAGATTTAATATTTTCATTAATTACTTTTATTTTTTGTTTAATTTTGTAATTTAAGTATTAAGTTTCTGGCAGGTCCCCACCAGCCTTTAGGTTACCACATATCAACCTGCCTTAACAAAAAGTATATGTATGTATGTATGTATGTATGTATGTATGTATGTAGTCTGTGGCAATAATACATTAATATAATGGTAGTAATACATTAAATGTCATTACGCCGTATTTCATAATGCTTAATTTTACGGAGGAAATTATAAGACAATTGATTAATTTGGCTCTCTTAAAACAGAAACCAATCGTATCTGATATGGCAATTAAATTAATTTTGAAAATTGTTAATATTTTTAGCAGTTTAGGAACAAAATAAATGTGACCTCTATATTCCTGAGACTTGATATCATTTGTGATATACTGATACTGTTCATATAGTACGTATTTCTGGTCCTTCGCACAGCTGAGAAAGCACCGACATCGACCCGCTCGGGATTCTCTCAAGGCCATCTCGAGGACCGGAGATACATGCTAAGAACTGTAGAGAGTAAAAAATGTCGCGGATTAATAAGCTGACAACATACGTGTCCGCTTTACATTGTATTCCCAATAAGATTGAACGTAAGCTCATATATATAGGCGTCTCTGGCTGCCACTGTCAGTCCATTTTGATGTCACTGTTACCCACCTAACCCATGATACGTGAGGTGAAATGAAATAACTGGCAAGGCCAGACCATACACCAGGATGTATGTACCCTACTTTGCTGGAAGAGTGAGTGGGTTCTTTTACGTTCCCTACTATTTAGTGAGGGGTGTAGGAGACAAGGCCAACGGCTTAACGTCACCAACCAATGACGATCGTCTGAAATGAGACAAGGTGTTTGAGCACAGCCAGCATAATCTTGCCAGTTATTTACCGATATAGAGCACAAAGTAATAGAAGTTGCTTTTCTTTTGTATGGTATTGTCGCATCGCGAGGGGTGGAATTCAAAAATTGGGGCCTGTTCGTAAATAACGCTTGTGCGAAATCCAAATAGTAGAGCCTGCTTGAATTCTAGACAGACAACTATCCGTCAAAATGGCTGTACGTAATAGAGTGTTTTCTCTCACATGACCGACGACCATATTGGAGTGCTAAAACAATAGGAAATGTTTAAATAAGAATAGAGCTTAATTGCTATAGGATTTGTTTAGGACACCAATATAGCAGCCATTTCATTGTTTTGGGACACCAATATGGCCGCCGTGACGTCACGTGAAAATGCTCTATAGAGAGGGGGTCCAAATTGAAGAGGCATCACTCTTTACTTTATTATTTTACTCAATTGATAACAAATATGTGAAGCTCCAACAGTAGCCAGCGAATAGTCAGCCGCTACTCATCGCTTCTGTCCGCCAAGAGCACGAGGCAACTAAATTCGTTAGCGACTACATCTGTAGTGAAATAACAATAATTCTAAAAAGAGATATCGTTACTCCGAAACAAAAGGTGATATTGCATTGCTTAAGGCTAGTCGCCACTAGAACTTAGGGCTTTACAAACCGATGGTATGGTGTACACTTTCTTGGATTTCTTTACAAATTGTAAAGCTTGGTGCCATTGTATTACGTTGCCTTTTTCTCCGTCGCACTTCATTGCATTCTCTGCTATTTCTTGCTCACTGAGGACTCGATCCCACAAATTGAACTCAGTCAACAACTGCGCCATACTGCCGACTGACAGTCTGGGTGCTCCGGGTAGTTCTCCTCTCCCTCCGTTTGATGCTGATAAGATTTTCTTTCCGTCCAAATAGTGATGAACCACACCATTGAAGCCGGACCAGGTCACACAAATCTGATGCCACTTGAAGTCCCTCAGTTGGTTAAGAGTGACCCTGGGTAATAAAATAGATTCCAATGTTATTCAGATTCTTAGTCTATTGTTTAACTGTGATTCAATTGATTTAAAAACACAGTGGCGAATCCAGAGTCCATCGCAAGGGTGGGAGGGAGGGATGAATAGAGAGGGCGGAGTGTATAGGGGGAGGGGGGGGGGGGGGGTGGAGCGGATAGAAAGAAAAAATTCTCTAAAATGTCGGCCTTCCTTCAGAATAAAAATTAGACAACCAAACTGTAAAATCTTCACTGAAATTTCTTGTTCTAAGAAAATAGACATTATAGTTTAAACTTTTTGGCGGAGATGTCCTGGCCGGACGTCAAATCCACGATCTTACTTGATTCACCAAATTAAAATTGAGTATAAAACTCATTGACTGTGATCTTTGGTTGTTACTTGCCCAGTGTTGTTTTTCGTTTGAACATGACTTTCACAAATATCATTAGCAACTGAATATCGTTATAAACATTTCTCATATCACGAATAATCCACATTAATTGCATGTATTGGTTGGCATAATCCCATATAGCGTACATAGGGTGGTATATCCCCAGAAATAATAAACACCCTCAAAAACTGGTTAGAGATTAGGAACTTGAAATTCAGATCTAAGGAGCACCCATTCTTTCTGACCTTCGTTCGTTCTGTAAAGTTGAAAAGGCAAACATGCACTTGACCTGCCGTTGTCACCATGTTCACGTAGGGAAGAAGGAAGAAGAAGAAGGCTAGAAGGTTATTCTAGATAAAAGCCCTCCCCCCCCCCCCCCCCCCACCGACCCCCCGCAAGTAGCCTACAGCTAGAAAGAGAAAGGGAAATGGGAGTTCTCTCCCACCCTCTCCACCCTCCCTTTCCTCCCCACTGTCCCAGGCTACTCCACTTGCCGATCCGTGTGAAAACAATGGCTGCATCATATTTAAAACACCGCGATAATGCAAAGAACGGATATGCGTTTTCTTGTTGATTTGTGTGGTTTATGAGGTCAAGAAGAGGTTATCCGGATACGCGATATTTTGGTAAAAAATACAGGGATATGGGATATTAATAAAAACGATTCCGGGATATCGAGCATCAAAGTAGTAATTTTCTTTTATGTTTAGGCACTAATAGGACAATAGTCCACTGCGTCTCTGTCCAACTGAACAATTATTTTAAACGTGGATACAGGCAGCGGTTTGGCATTGCTGCGCATTTTGATTGGCTAAAAAAATCCCGCCACTTTATCAACCAATCAGAAGTAAAGCCAAAAGTAAAGCCAAAACCAATCATGACTTGCCTGCACGCGTTTTTCCGCGCTTGGATTGCCCATAATACACTTTGTTTGCCCCCCAAATTTTGCATCAACTGTTGTTAAATGCGCTTGGGAGTATTGCATATCCCCAAGAGCATTTCAAAACAATAGTTTATGCAAAATTTGGGGGGGGGGGGCAAACAAAGTGTATTATGGGCAATTCGAAAATAGAGAATAGTGTTTACTTTGGTTTTGGTTGTACTACATTCAATTAAAAAGTGCTCTATTAAAAACTTATTATCTCCTTTCTTCAAAGTCAATTTAGTCCTTAAGCAAGTCTGTCTGTCAACGTGTACCATCCCCGATTTTCTATTTGCACGCACTTGCCGTTTAAAATGGGATACAAACGATGTACAATTAGCTTAATACGCGGGATATTTTGGATAACAATTAACGGGATACACAGACTCTCCCGCCCCCTCCTCTAATGGGGCCTCGATTATTTCACTGCAGGATGTATTTCAGTTCGGGACAAGGGTTGTTTGTTGCAATATCAGCATTAAAGATTTTACTGAGTTTGTTTGAAAACAGTGACAAAAGTGTAATGAAGTACATTTGTGAGGTTTCGATCTAAGATTTATTTCTTACTTTTGTTCTTCCATGTCTTGCCTATCATCTGGCTGGATTCTCGTCCGAAAAAGAATTTGATTATCTTTTGCGGAAAGAATGGAACTTAACTTGATCTGTAAGTCTGATGCAAGTATCCAGTTTAGCCAAGACTTTGTTCCTTCGGTAAACGTGGAGTCCAGTACTATCCATTGACAAATTGTCAATTCTGATAGGATTGGGACGTCATCAAAATCAACTTTGTCTTTTACATCAAATGTTGCTATGAAGGGATTAGAAATATGATTAAGTCACATATAGTGATCACATTGAAGCCTCCAAAAACGCATATATAGCGCTAGGTTCACATTTACAAACTGTCATTATTAGTAAATAAACTCGTTGATGTTATGATTTTATCGTCTTGGATGAAAGTGGGAAATAAACAGACGAGAAGCTAATTAGGCAACTATAAGATTTTTGAAAACCCTTTGATTCACTCCCATAGTCGATTATGGAGTCATTTTGTGTAGTTCTAAGGGGGTGTTTACATGATACCGGGGCGACTTTCGCGCCGGGGCGAGTTAAAAGAGAGTTAAAAAGTTAAAAGGTTAAGAAAAACATTATAGTAAAGGGTGGATCCCTGCTGCTTGTGTTTCACTTATTTCGTGTTCTTTTCACTTGGGTGCTTCGTAAGGATTAGACATTAAACGCGAGTGTACTTTAGGCGAATCTTTGCTGACGTCATGGTTTACATTTTGTTTCATTAGCTTGCAAATTTGCGTACAAAAGAAATCAATCCTGCTAAACAGGAATTGACTTTAAAGGATAAAAAAGTTTGTTAAACATAGTGATTCACGCAATTTTTAGCTCTTTGCATGTTATATTTAAGGAAATATTAGCTATCAAAAAATACAAAATTACTGGGTCCGGCACAAACTAATGAGCCATGCATTCTTTTTAAAATTTGGAGTTTTCAAAACAGCATTATAACATAGCTAGAATTTTCACGTAATCAAATTTAATAGCGCGAGCGTGCTTTATATTCTTATTGAGCAGCTAATGATGTCAGCAAACTAACACCTCGAGAAACACTGCGTTGATAATGTTATAAAACAATTAGTTCATGCTGCAGCTGTGCGTATGTCGAGATATTGGCCGTGTTTTCACGAGCGATTTTTCAAGTCGCTGAGCGAGTGACAGTCGGAAATCTCGTGAAAACAGTTGCTTGTCCAACTCGCTTAAAGTTAAGCGAGTCGGCGAACTACAATAGAATTCTCATTAAATTTAAGCCACCAAACCAGGTCGCTTAAGCTTGTCGACAATTAATTTCGGCCAATCACATTTCGCCAGTGTTCAAACAACAAAGAAGGGCATTGTATTGTCGTTCTTTTGTGTTCTAATTTTCTATTGTTTTAACAAAAGGAAATATATCGCGCATGGTATAAGAAAAAATAATAAAGTTCTGTCCGTGAAAACGCATAAATTTTTTAAGCTGCTTAACGCGGTCAGTAAATAAATCACCTACAGGAATGTTAAGCGAGAAAAACCGCCTCGCCATTGAGCACTTGGGAAGTTTGGAGAGCACTCACTCACGCCTCTTTCGTGCTCTCCAAACTTCCCGCGTGCTCAATATCTCGACATACGCACGCTGACGTATGAACTAATTGTTAATTACACAAAAAGTAATAATAAGGCTTTTAGACAAAGGAAATCAAAAAGGCGCCTTAATATTATGCTCTGTATAGAGCATATAAATACATACGTAGCATACATAGATAGGGCCATTAGGTTTTACTGTAGGACTTATGTTTATTAAGATATGGGATGCAGTGCGAGTAAAATTATAGAAATAGGGGACGTCGCTGAAGGGGAGGAGGGCAGCGGAATCACCAGACAAAACCGCTAAGAAAGGATGCAGATATTTCACATGCATAATTTAATTGCCACTTACGAACACACTTCTTTTCCGTCGTCAATGTCTTTTCTTCTGGACATCTGGGAATACATTTGTTGAGCATTACGTCAAGAGCAACTCTACAGGCGTTACAACCGTCGGCTATTTTTGCGCTTTTCGGGGATTTGCAACCTGCAAATACAAAGGAGCGATTAATAATACTTTCTTTAGGCAACGTGCAATGTTGATTTGATTTCAAATTACAAAGTTTATTAATAATTTATAAAGGCAGTTTAATGAATGTCTGTAAATCCTGATACATTTCAGCTGTACTGAATCGTTGATACAGAATGCTAAGGCCTTATTAGTTAGGAATACTGATAAGCTTCATCGCTAATGTTCTTTCATATTTTATCCATCACTTAATAAGCTTACATGAACTTTAACTGATACTTACCAACAACCTGTGTACCAGTTAGTGAAAATTATTAAACACATTTAGACGGGGGGGAGGGGGGAAGTGTCCGGGCTGACTTTAACCGATACCCACCAAATTTTGCGAATTTTTCTGAAATTTATCTGGGAACATTTCTGCGACCATTCGGAATGATAACGCAATTCCCGCGTCATATGACGTCATCGCGTTACGTGACATACGTTAACTTAGACAGTTTTGGAGGTTCTATAAACTCTTCCAGTTTCATATCCATATCTTTAACATTCTTTAAATGACATAAGTCTTCTTCTGCCTCTCCTCCTCCCCAGTCCCAGAAGACCAAAAAAATGTCGGTCTGAATAGCGTTAAAACATTGATTAAAGGCGTGAGTTTCTAAAGAAACTGTGGTACTACATCTGGGGGATTAAAGCATCACAATGTGCTTTTATCAAGTGAGTTGAGTAAGGTAAATCAAACTGACGTTTCGAGCTCTAGCCCTTCGTCAGAATCAGATTCGCTCTGATAAAAATCTAGCGCTCGAAACGTATCAGCTTTTACCTTACCAACTCAGTTCATAAAACTTACATCTCGTATTAAAATACTTTTTTGGTTTTTTAACGATAAATTAAACGCTTTCAAAACATTTTCATTTTAAGATTTTAGTCAAAATCTTGCTCTGCTGTGAAATGAATTGTTAAAACATGACGCAGCGAGATCCCTGTCGCCCGGCCATATCACTTTTTAAATGATCTCATTTTTAAGCCAATTGAGTGTTGAGCCAATCAAAACGCTACCATTTTTAAATTTTTTATCAAATATATTGTTCTTGTGTTATCCTACCAGCAAGGGGATCACAATCCCTGTGACATTTCTGAACACAGATGTTCGTCTCTAAGTCCTTGACGGTGTCTCCTTTGCAGTCTGCTTTTGTCAATTTGCGGGAAACTACATGGACATCCATCACCTTGGAGGGTTTTTTGTCGTTTCCAAACGCATAGAAACGTACGTTAAGACGGTCTTTGTTGTCAATCATATTTAAGTATATGTCTCCACTGTCAGCAGCCCCAATGCTCTTTCCATATTCAACAAGTGTGCCTGTTTCAGATTCCGTGATACACACAAAGTACGATTGGTATAAGGAAGCGTCGCCAAGAGCGCGAGCGTTAACATCCGTTGTAGATGTCTTTAAAGAAGTTCCCTATCAAATATAAAAAGCCGCAACTAAATATTAGAGATCCAGAGCCCCACTTAGTTCAATGATGTGGTTGGAATCCTTTACCCTATGTTTTAACAGCATCCCTTTCATCATAGCCTTAACCAACAGAAATAGAAGAAAAAGGGCAACTACGCTGCTTGAGTTAAAACTGAAAGCAGTTTAATCTAGGAGTAAACTAGACTAAGCTAGCGTTTTTCAGTCAGTCGAAACCACACTCGGCGAGACTGAAGGGAGCGAACGAGACGAGGGAAAACTGGGAAGAGGCGAAAGGAAAATGCCTCTCTCTTCCTGCCTCTTCCTTAGTCCCCTTCGGCTCGTATTACTTTCGTTCGCTCGGTCGATGTGATGCTCGTGACGCTCACCTGTTCGACTAACCAAAGAAGAACTGGGAGCAGTCTAGGAGTAAACGTTCTTACAAAGTAATCACCTTATATATAGCAACTTTTCCCGGAGATATTTCCACATAATATCGCGAGTTGGTGTCTTTGGGCAAAGCTGCAAACACAACAAATATTGTCCCTGCTGTTGATGCCGTAAAATGCAAACACTTTCCCTTGGTATCTGTCGGATCTAACCGAAGAGCATTTGACCATTTCACTTGACATGGCTGCACCGCGGCAGGAGAGTTTGATGATCTCTTTGACGGTTCTTCGAAATGTGCTTTGATTTCTACTCGGGCTAATTTAGCTCCCTTCATTGCTTCAGAAAGAGTGGGAAAAAACCTTTTAGATGCCTCAAAGTCACTGTCCGAGAGAAATAAACTGCTATCTGCCTCGTTAAAAGTAAGCACCAGGCCAAGAATAGATATTTTTCTTTGGGAAGTGTTGTTACTGTTACCGTTATTGTAGCCGCCGTACAAATGAAATGAGCCATCTCGGTCGCTTGTGTACCACATATTCTCAAAGAATCGTACAAGGCGACTCGTGTTACGTTCAATGTTGAAAGGTTTACTGAGGGTGTTGGGCAGATCATTAAACATGTCAAAAGAAACTTTTAACACTTTATGGTGTTTAACGATTTCTTTCCAGGATGTTTTTTCCTTCGTTTTCCAGAAAGAAATCTGGGGTTCGCTGTTGAATGTTTGATCCCTTTGTGATTCACATGCATCTAGCTTGAAGTCGGAGATAGATACTGCACCCTGAAAAACATTTAAAATATAGAAAAATCAAATTAATTCCCTACTGCATACTGTAGTTCAAATGGAGTAAATAGGTGTGAACAGGACTGGTGTGACAAATTCCCGCCCTAAAACTAAAATGTGATGTGCTACAAAGAAAACTGTCGATAAAACACAGCCCAAGGCGTTAAAATCGTGCGCCGAAGGTTCTATTATAGCGAACCAGGCGTGGTCTCAAGACCACCGCATTGACTTTGAGGCGGACAATAACTTTTGCCCGTTACCAAAACAATACAGCATTCTTTTGAACAAACATCTTTAATTTGTTTCTACAATTTAAACATTTTAATTTATTAGCGGAGCACTCGCGGGCCGAAGTCCCGCTGCGAAGCCCCATACTCATAGAACCTATGCCCGTCATTTTTCATGGTCATGGCTAGCGGAATGTTTCGCGGACGAGTCGGTCCGTGTGCCCGCCGCCGCGCCGCCCGGGTTGGACAGGGCTAGATCGCGGGCGCATATGACGTCGCAAAACATGCGCGTATGACGCCACACAACATCCGTCAGCTCGGTAAACACTTTTAAAGTTCTTTCGCTAGTCAGTGTTTAGCGGAGAAGTAAAGTCGTTATTTCCCTGCATTTTTTCGCGGTTTGCTACTCAAGACAGGGATACTAATTAAGGGATACTCAGAAGCCGCTTTAGTGTAAAAAGAAAAGCTTTCAGGGATAAAATCTTGCTTCGAGGAACGTCATACGTTTTTATCAATGCAGGAGCAATGCGGGGAGACGCCTTGTTTTTATTACGGTTTCAGAACCGAAGAAGCGGAGTTATAACGAATTTCCAAGCAGTCCAGTGACTTAAAGGTAAAATAAATCACATTTTTCGATGGGAATTGATGTTGATATCAATTTTTGATTGACTTTTCCTTTGTGTTCTGATTAGTTTTGGAGACATGTTTATGAAACGTGCTCAAATTAAGTCGTGTTGTTATCTTGAATTTCATCGAGGACAGCGCTGCCTTGATGCGGTGCGCACAGCATTTTTGGTGAAGGTGGGCCTTTAAATAAAAGATGTGATAATAAAGAAGACTTTTTATACTTTAGACGGGACTTAAAACATTTCTGGCTCCAATGTGCTTCGAAAGATAGATATTATCCAATTATATCACAAATACCTCTTCCATGTAAATTTCAATGGCTCTCTTTAAACTCATTCGGCGTTTTTGTATGGCGTCTTCCAAAGCTTGACGACTGTCAAATTCACAGTAAACTCGTGTCTTTTTTTTGTTTTTATCGCTGGCAGGAACTTCATAATACTTCAAGATTTTTCCTTCCTTCACTTCAGTCTTTAAGTTCGCGGCATTCCCCTCGCAGCCCCAGTTAACCGTTTCTTCAGGGAACAAAGCATTTGCCCTGAAATTAAGAAGGTCAGTGATAGAGCCTATTTGGAAATGGAAGGCTTTTGCATATTTAGGAACTGTACTCAGCCATTCCTTGAACTGGGTCTTAAATGTCGGTGAGTACACGTCTGATAGGATGGATGCAATGTCCTGGCTGCCTCCTTGAGCGACTACTGAAGTTGATGTGGTCTTCGCTTGCTTTCTGCTGCTTTCCCCTTTTTTAGTAGATGAAGAGGCTCCAACACTTGCGAACAAAGATTTATACTCCATTTCCATTTGCACTTCAAATTCCTTTTTGCTTTTAGCATCTTCAGCGTCCATCGTTTTTCGAATCTGCAATCGACCTCCAAACTTTGCAGATTTCACATAATGTGTCCCCCATCGCTGAAGAAAGTTTTCTATAAAAATAAAGCATATCCACGTTTTAGATATGCAATCTAAGATCGCAACTAAACTCTGTCTTGATGTTAACAAACGTTTGTAAAGTGTTTTAGTGCTTTTGGTATGCCTGAATATCGTTCCAGTTGTTATGGAAACAATGAAATACAGTCAAACCTCTCCTTACACCCATCTATTTCGGCCTCTAAAATGACGTCATATTCTTGAGGGTCTCTGTAATACGGAGACCTTCAGAAATCGGACACTTGGCTTCGTCCCTTTAGTCTTCGTATTAAAAAGGTTCAACTGTAAACGCTAATCTATTTGCTAATCAGAACCGATGTTAACATTTGTTCATTTTGAAAGCTGCACGCGCAATGTGGATCAATTCGCGGACCATGGCTCCTAGTTTAAAATTTTGGAAGAAGCCGGATTAAGGAGATAATTAACCCTCCATTGCCAAAAGTCGTTTCTGCCTGCGTAATAATTGCTTTTTAGTTTAATTATTATTTTTTTTATTTTGATGCTGTTAACATTAAAAGTGACAAATGAAATAAGGCGTAGATACTTAACGGTAGTTAAGAGGCGCTCCCGCTGAAAAGTAGGACGTAGGCAATTCCATGAACTCTCTCAAAAATGACATACTCAGATCTTGTGGCTTTACTTCATCCAAGAAGATCTCATAGCTATAAAAGTATTAGTATTAAAAAGAGTTAACATGCATGTAAATGTTGAAAATGAAGGAAAGTTAAAAATAAGTCTCACCGTTCAATGTCAACATCCATCACTGCCATATACTTTTGACGGGAAGAAGCTGTTGACTCACCCCAGGCCTCTTTCACTCCAGCATAGAAACCAAAGTACGACCCAGCGACGCCTGCTTCTTCTTGCAGATGTTTCTGATATTCCTCACGGCTCTCATACGTCATTAATGTTGCAGATGTGTCATATACGCCGTGAACATTCATTGTGTCAGGGACATCCAAGCCATCGTACCTGATTAAAGATAAGTCAAAGAGCCAACTCGTGAATACGAAACGATCTTGATAAAAGATTCTTCATTTCAAAAATTCATGGTATCTAGAGGTATACACTTGAGGAACAGATCCACATTGAAGTTGGCATTCAGCGCATTACCACGGTGAATAGATTTAATGACAGAACTCACCGCAGATTTTCAGAGCGAAATGTTTTGGGTCGAAATTTCAGAAACAGAGAACTTAAATTAAAACTTTCGAAAAAGGTTGCCGTCCTCATCAAATTTCCATTTAAAAATAAAAGAAAGGAATAAAAAAGGAATGACAAATTATTCGTTGTCTTTACCCGGATTTAACCGCGGGCCAGCGATTCCCGGTAGCGCTGGTTAAGAACAGCGTCCTTACCACTCGACCACCAACGTACAAGTAATTGGTGTGGCTAAATTTTAATATTTAACCTGTGTTTATGTTGCGAAATCCATTTGAAGTCCTTAGATAGGTTTTAATTTTCCATCAAAGGCCTCCAAACGCGAAACATCAGTACATGGCGATAATAATGTCCTCTTTGTCGGCGGTCGAGTATTTCCAAACTATATTTATTTGCATTTGGAACGGGTAAAAGGCCGCATTGGCGGAATTACCGATAAAAGTTTACAGCTCATGGAAGGAAGGAAGGAAGGATGGAAGGAAGGAAGGAGTGCAAATTTACATATTTGTTCCCGTCTGCTATAACTCGTTCATAACACTTCGCGTATTTGCGAGTTAAAAATGACCGAAAGCCGTATCAAATAGCTAACCCTAAAGTTTTGAAAATTATAAGGACCTATAAAAAACATGTACGATACGCACAAAGTGTTCTCCATAATCGAATTATTGGAGCGGTTGTCAAATGAGTGACTTAAAACCAAAACCAGCGTAATCAACTCCCTCACGAATCACGCCAGACGCAGAAAATCCGATGAGGCAATCAGAACTTGAAGCAAATACAAGTAGCCGGCGCCAAGCGCGGGAAAACGCGAAATGCACACTTTACCGATACAAACTCACTCACTCACTCATGCCCTTATGCCGGCTTGGCATGTAGGGCAGCAACGAAGGAAAGCCACTCATGTCTGTCTCGTGCCAACCTCTGAATGGACCCCCAGGTATGATGGAAGGTCTTCAGCTCTGCTTCCACAGTCCGACGCCAGGTGATCTTAGGTCGTCCTCGCTTACGTTTCCCCTCTGGTGTCCAGTGAAGGGCTGTGCGGGTGATGTTGCCTTGCTCCCGTCGCATGACATGTCCGATCCATTTCCATCGTCTTCGCATAATGATGGTTCCCATGTTGTCCTGGTTACAGCGAGCAAGAAGTTCTTGGTTGGAGATGGTCTCAGGCCAGAATATACGCAGGATTCTTCTAAGGTTTTTGGTATGGAAGGTGGACAGCTTGTTGAGGTCGCTCTTTGTCATCCTCCAACATTCTGAGCCGTATAGTAAGGTGAAGATTACACAACTCTGGTACAGTCTTAATTTGATCTTGGTGCTGTACTGGGATGACTTCCAAACGTTGTTCTACGTTCTAAACGCATTTCTGGCCTTACTGAGGCGGTTCTTGATGTCGCTGCCTGCCCCACCGTCGTGTCTGACAGTGCTCCCAAGGTATGTAAATTCTTCGGTCGTTGGTTGATCTTCTTCATTTACTGTGATAGGTAGTGGGTTTGATACGTTCAGCATCATTACCTCCGTCTTCTTCTGGCTGATCTTCAAGCCTACTTGCTGTGCAAAGGTGCTTAGACGCTTGTGCTTGTCCTGCATGTGCTGGTGGATGTGCGACATGAGTGCTAAATCGTCAGCAAAGTCCAGGTCTTCAAGTTGTGTCAAGAGGGTCCATCTGATGCCTCGCGTTTGGTCTGCTGTTGTCTGTCTCATCACCCAGTCGATTGTCAAGTTGAAAAGCATCGCAGACATACAACAGCCTTGTCTAACACCGGTCTTCACGCTGAAGCTGATCTCGCTGCTTCTTACTCTGCATGAGAAGTTGCTGTAGAAGCTTTTGATGACAAGAACAATCTCCTGCGGTATTCCATATGCCCTGAGAATTCGCCATAGACTCTCTCGATGGATGCTATCAAAGGCCTTTTCAAAGTCTACAAAGTTGATGTACAGCTGTCTCTGCCATTCTGTGCACTGTTCGATGATGTTTCGCAGGGTGAATATTTGATCTGTGCACCCTCTTCCTGGTCGAAAACCAGCCTGCTCCTTTCGGAGTTGCTGGTCCACCGCTTCTGAGATTCCCCTAACTATGATTTTTGCGAGGATCTTGCTTGGAACAGACAGGAGGGTGATTCCTCTCCAGTTGTTACAGTTGTTCAGGGCTCCCTTTTTCGGGATCTTTACTATGACGCCTTCCGTCCAATCTTCTGGTAGTTGCTTCTCGTCCCAGATGGCTGTAAAGAGTGGCTGAAGAACTTGCGCTGCAAGCTCTGGGTCTGCCTTGAAGAGTTCTGCGTTGAGGCTGTCTTGACCAGGGGCCTTTCCGTTTTTGAGGGATTTGATGGCTGCCACAATTTCTTCTTTCTCAGGTGGCGCTGTGTTAACATCCAGGTCTTTGGCCGGGTCCTGTACATCCGCTGTAACTGTTGGTGGTGGTCTGTTTAGAACTTCGCTGAAATGTTCTGCCCATCTCGCCTCTTGTTCCGCATCTGTTGTTAGTAGCCGTCCCTGTTTATCGGCGATGGGTGCGTCTGTAGATCCCCGGTACTTGCCGCTGACGAGCTTAGTGATTTTGTACACTCGTCCTTGTTCTCCTCTGGCAGCGGTCTCTTCTGCTTCCCTTGCAAGGCCTTCCATGTAGGCCCGCTTGTTGGCCCTAGTCATTCTTTTCACTGTTTGATCAGCTTCCCTGTACTGTTGCTTGTACCTCTCTTTCAGCCTCTCTGACTTGGTCTCCAACACTCTCTTCTTAAGGGCTCTCCTGTTCTCAATGGCTTTCCAGGTATCCGTTGTTATCCACTCTTTCCTCCTCTTTCGTCCTCTTCCTAAGCAAGCTTCACTGGTCTGTGTATAGGCTGATCTTATTTGCTTCCACGCGGTGTCGATTCCAACCGACTCTGTCTGGGTGTAGTTTTCAGCATCTGCCAAAACTTCGAACTTGTTCTTCAGCTTAAGGATGAAGGCATTCTTTATTTTAGGGTCGCGCAGCTTCTCCACGTCAAACTGTTGTTGTCTTGGTTTCTCTGGTCCATTCTTTCTCAGTTTCACTTTCAGAGTTGCAGTGACAAGGTGGTCATCACTGCCAACATCTGCATCAACCGATACCAAGCTAGTCGATAAAAGCTCTAAATATACAACAAACCTGCAAAAACCTTGGTAAAATAACTTAAACTTACGTTCCTTTGTTAGCGCAGTTTCTCTGAACAATACTGATTTTCCTGGATTCCGGAGTGTACTTTCCTCGACCGTCAAACCCAACTCCCATAAAATCTGCTCCATCGATCATATTCTGGCGACAAAGAAATAAACAATTCAGTTTAAAAAAAAAAAACATTTACAAGAGATACTATTTAATACGCGGTCAAGCTAGTTGCCAGCTCAAGGTAGTTTTTATTGTAACTGAGTGAAATGGAGTTGTTTTAGGCAAGAAACATAATGGCAACGTAATAGAACATACTGGGTATGGATGAAACATACTTAGAAGAGCATAGCCTGGTCTATTTTGACAACCAGTCCCTACTCTAACTTCTGAGGTCCCAAGAATATATCTACTGCCGTTAATACCTCTCTCTACAAGTCACAGGTCAAGCAGAAAAATACCATATGTTTTTTCGCCAAGAAAGGATGTTCATTTAAATAAAAAGGGAATGGAAATGATAAATTGAGGACGCCAATACTGCTTTAAGGAAAATACAACAGGAATATTTAGAGTTGATGATATATTATATGAAAAGAAACATTTTGTCCAATATAAAAAAACGAAAGGGTAACGTATCCTTCTGCCGGATGGAAAACAAGCGCAAAACATGTCTGAACTTCCGGTCTGAGCAAAAACATTTCAACGAAAATCATTTCGTGGATGCTGTTGCAGGAATAATACATTAATATGTGTTCTTTTTTTCAAATGAAAGTATAGAACATTGACATGTCAATGCGCCAGGGCATGCAATGTTTTATGACGTTCCTCAATCACCTGACAGACGCTTGACTTCCACTTTGCTGAATAACAAGGATCGCCTTCTTTGTAACCAGTTCCCCAGCAACCGTTCATCAACGCTGTTCCAAGTCCTGCAGGGAAGAGGTAAGGAACCTGTCCTATTGTTTTGGGAGATTCTTCTCCTCCCGATATGCTTGCATCAATGTGATAACCAGGGGGTACAAACATATCTTCGTTTTTCCATCCCTTGTCTGGCAAAATGTCAAGCTTGATCTATTGATTAAAATAATTAATACAGGATAGGTAATTGATCGTGGATACGAGATTTTGCAGCAGTAAATTAAAAAATAACTGATTGTTTCAAACAATCATCAAAACCAGGATAAAAAATATACAGGCATCTGTATCTTACATTACATTACATTACATTACATTACATTACATTACATTACATTACATTACATTACATTACGTTACGTTACGTTACGTTACGTTACGTTACGTTACGTTACGTTACATTACATTACATTACAAATTATACTAACAAAAGCAAAAAACCCATTAGGCAGCTTAAGTCTGCAGAGCGAGAGGTTGAGGATTCGAATCCCGGCCGGACCACCAAACAGGATCTTTAAGCAACTGGTAAGATCATGCTGGCTGTGCTCAAACGCCTTGTCTCATTTTCAGATGATCGTCATTGGACGGTTACGTTAAGCTGTTGGCCTTGTCTCCTGAACCTAACTTCATAAACTAACTTCAACTTCAAAACAAATGAATATATATTTTTTATCCGATTCTGGTGATACCGAGGGAGTCTATAGAAAAGCAAGAAATGCTTGAGATTATAAATCCCTTAGGTCAAACTAACTTCATAAACTAACTTCAACTTCAAAACAAATGAATATATATTCTTTATCTGAGTCTGGTAATACAGGTGATGAGGGAGCCTATAGAAAAGCAAGAAATGCTTGAGATTATAGATCCCTTAGGTCAACTGCAACAAAGCTATATTGAAATGATAGGTGACATTAAAGAACCCACTCAGCAGTTTTCGAAAAGAGTAGGTGATAAAGTTCCCGGTAGGTGGTACAACCTTTCCCTCATGTGGGGAGGGGAATGCGGTCACAGACCCACAGCAATTGGCACAAGCTCTTGTAGTTTCTAGCCACGTCAATAAATAAACAATGTTCCTTCAGGTTAAAACCCTTGACCCAGGCTTTAAACTACTTGCGAGAATAGAATACAACAATTCAATAATTAAACAAATAGCAGCAATTGTTTGTCAATATTAATTCCTGTGTTTGAGGTTCTAGAAAACAAAACAAAAAATATTAAAAGCTTTTGTGCACGAGATACTGATTATGAAGGTCATCGCTTTACTTCTCGGGGGAGTTTATGTTTTATCCTTTTAAAAACCTGTAATATACTTATTGTCTTTTCGAGATTTAGCAAGGGAGAGGGACTAGTTATGTGGTAACTACCAGCTTGAAGTTTACGGTGGAATCTTAATTCAATATCAGTTTAAAACCTTATTCATTGTTACTTACTTCTTTCTTCAGAAAATCTGACGCCTTTTGTTGGGCTTCATCGATGATCTTTAATTGTTTGTCCACCAACTTTCCAGCCACTTCGATGCCTTTATCAACAACTGCTTCTTGAACTTTAGGATTGGCTAGCAATGCAGCAGGACCAGCACGCTTAGAGCCGCTCAGTTCGTCCATCGCAGGAACCTCATCTGTTTTAGAACTTTTGTACCCATCTTCACTAGTTTCTAATTAACAAAGTAAGATATCTTTTAATTAAATTTCTAAATGTTTTAATTGAGAGGATAAAGCCAATAAGACATTTCCGAGTTGCCTTTGACCTCTTTTTAAGAGCGAAGTTAGGCAAAATCGCACACCAGCCACATGTGGCTCACATGGCCAGAACTTAAACCGATTTCTGTAGCATGAAGGAACTAGGAAGCAATTTCTCCCCCCTAGATGGGATGCTTGTCCATCGCAGGGTTACCCCCAGTATTATGTACCCATTTATATACTTTCGTCGAAAGAGACTATGTGGGGCCAAGTTTCATGTCTAAGAAACAACACGAAGGCAGAGATCAGCAGTGCTCGAACCACGACCATTAGATCTCAAGTCCAACTGGCTGATCATTGCACCACCGAGCCTCCGCAGAGCGAGCGTAACTGCAGAATCAGGTTTATTTAGATGTGAAGAATTATTTTTCATTTAAGTGGCTTTACATCCAGCCTTTCGTCATCATCATGCAAGTCGTCATCAACTTTGTATTCGCGAGGATGTAACATCCTGACAGCATCACCAAACTAAATTGTCTCTGTGCAGGTCTTTTGCATCTGCCGTACAGTGACATTTCGAGAATCTGCGCTAAATCATCCAGGTACACAGTCGCCTGCCAAGGTCTCTGCGCTTTCCTTTGAGCTTCCCTTCTAATTCTTCTCTTTCCAAACTATTGAAACCCTTCTCAAGAATACTGGAAATTCAAAATATTCATTTCGAAGTAAGTTGTTCACAAGTCATATGAACCTAATAAATTATCAAGCTCGCCACGAGTCTCCCAGCAGTCAGATTTTACTTTGTTCCATGCTCGTAACATGCTGAGCATTTCATCTCTTTTAATTATAAATTCGATATGGTAACAGCAAGGCAACAAAATACACCTGATTAAAAAAATCGATACGACCGAATGGTTTTCTCCATGCGAAAGGGAAAATATTACTGTGTTCTCAGCTAAATTGCAGATTATATAACAAAGTATGCTCCAAATTATCCTCTGAAAAACTTTAGGAAGGAATAAATTGTAAACATCAGTAAATGGGATGTTAGCGGGCCTTATTTGCCTTGCTCCCAGAATTCCATTGTGTCGTATCGTTTGTGGTTTATGCCTTTTTACCCGACAACGTTTCTGCACTTAGGTCTTTATAGGTCTATATAGGTCTATATAGGTCTATATATGTTAACAAGCCTCATTTGCTTTGTCACCAGAATTACATTTTGTTCCCGACAACGTTTACTTAAGGTGTCTAGTAATAATTATGGTATTCACCAATGTCTGCGGTTGTAGTGCCCTCACCTTTACTGGGCCACATATGATTTATCAATCATTTTTAGATTAAATTTGATATAAAAATAAATCTGGCTATGAGCCTGTGCTCATAGCCATAAAAGTCCAACATTTGGTATCTTGTTTATTGCCCAGAAAACAGAGCGCAGGCCAGGCAGCACTTGGGTGGCTCTTTTAGGGGTGAAAGAGGAAAGGCATAAACAATAGATTTGTCCCACTGGGAAAGGGATTAAGGATAGGAGCATTGTTCAAGTGATATATCAATTGTATCGTTCGCCAATCACAGACATCGTTTGGACAGCTACGACCCCGCTCTACTTACCTAACTTGGCATCCTTATCTCCTTTTCCACCTCTGGATTTTGCAGTAGATTTTTTAAGGTGTGGAATAGCCAGTGCTAATTGAAAACAGAAAGATAAACATAGAAAATATAGATGAAAAAAAAAACGTCTATTGAACACACTTTTATCCACTGCCACTTGACATAATCCTTCAAGCGAAATGTTCTCAATTGGTTCAACTCTACCAATAATTCCAACTTTCTTCCTTCAATAAAAGAATCGTTATTTGGAATACTTTTAAATTCATCTTTCAACAGACTTGATAAAAGAAAACTTAATTACACCTTACTATTTATGCGATTTTATGTCTATTCATACAAACTACACAACATTCAATTACCCTTTTAGATTTCATCCCCCAAATGTCCATGAAAAACAGGTTAGAAAAATTGAGTTAATCTATTGTATAAAGTTGCTCCTTTTTTCTAATTATAGACTGCGAAGCAAAAAAGTAGTGGAAAATAGACGTCCTTGGATACAAATATCACAACAGTTTAAAAAGCATAGGACAAAGATGATATATTTGTTCTCTTTTTCAGAACATATTGGGGGCTTATTGTAGCCTTTACCGCTTTATTGGCAATTTTTCATGTTTCTTTTTAACCAAGATTAAAGGATTTGTACATAACATTCAGGTTGTTGTACTGCCGCCTTGATATAATGAATTCAAAAAAAAATATATATATATATATCAAAAGCCACCAATTTAGCGGCAAGTTCGTCGAACAGAGGAAATATTTTTTAAATAAAAGGTCGCTAAATTTGCCAACATTGATTTCCCCTTTTTTAATTGCAATCAAAGGATTTGTAAAATAACGGTAAGGGTCGTGAACGACGCCAAAAATAAGAGCACACTTAAGATGTTTGATGTGGATTACCCAAACTATGGAGTCCGTCGACGAAATGATTAAGTTACTTATTGACACCTACTCTCAATAGGTGCTGAAAAAGAGAACAAATATATCATCTTTGTACTATGCTTTTTAAACTGTTGTGATATTTGTATCCAAGGACGTCTATTTTCCACTACTTTTTTGCTGCATAGTCTCCAACGAAGATCGTTGCTATCCGCAATGCCTAAAAAAAAGCACAGGCTCTAGTCAATAAATTGTCTGCGGCTCATTTGTTTATATTCAGGCATTGAATAATTTAATCAGTAAAATTATTCAATAATGTTTTCCGTGAACAATGGTGCAGATTAACGGACGCCTGCTGTAATGTACACTTGGCAAAGGGTATTGTAGTTACTGTGAAAAGGTATCTACCGTCTGTCACCACATTTGTGATGCGAACACAATAGCTATATATATATATTTCTATTTTTTAAAAATGTCATTTTTTTGCAAACGGGTATATATATACCCGGGTATATATATATGTTTGGGTGTTGCTATATGTATATATATATATATATATATATATATATATATATATATATATATATATATATATATATATATATATATATATATATATATATACATATAGCAACACCCAAACAGAAATAACATTATATTAACGCTGAGAATTGATTCCCTTATTCGTCAAACCTTATCTCGTTTTCTATCAAAAGTAGTCAAAGCCTTGAAAGCGTTTAGGGCTTAGAAATGATAGACTTACCAAAGGGAAGAAGGAACAATACAAACAATTGTGTCTTCATCCTTTCTGAAAGAAAATGTTTCAATATAATAGTTTTCAAGATTCATAGTCACGCCTTAAAGAGGCTGTCTCATGGGTATTTTTATGTCTTGGGGTTACAATTTTGGTTAAATCAAAACTAAGAACAATTTCGTATATACAAAATGGTCTTAGAAGTAAATAATTGAAAGGAGAACAAAAAATAATTGTGTTTGTTATGCATGAGCGAAAACATGAAAAAATGGCCCTATATTTTAAGTTGCTATTCGTTTCCATCCTGGCCATGCATCCGCGGCCAAAGGCACTTCTTTACAGTTTCATCGCGTTAGTAGAGTAGTTGTAAACAAAAATGGACAATTCGTTTGGGTTTTTATCAATACAAACATGTTTTTGGCTTCTTACACAAATACTAAAATTGGTGGCAAAGTTCCTTTAACGTACGTTACAAAAAAAGAATATATAAAAACTATTCCGTTAAACTTTATCTTGTGTCAGATCGTTGAGACCAAACGAGACTGGTCTTTTTCAACGGATACGAGTCTTTGAAAGCTTTTTGTATTTTGCCACAAGAACATTAGCTCGACAATCTGCTCTCTTAGCATAGCTAAGTAGTAGACAGTTAGTCGATGCTTCTGCCCTGTTTTCACAAACAAATATTATCATTCCGAGCCATTATTTATGTTAAACTGTTTTGTTACTGGATAGATGAACTTTTAAATCCTTGGTTAAAAAAGTATATGATATTGTAAATTAATCTATTGCACCGTATTTACTCGGGGTTAATAAGGAGATTTTTTTTCAGCCATGCGTCCAAGAATATAACAATTTCTGTGTACCTTGCTGCACTTTTTGTCATTGATTTTAAATTAACGCAGGTCAGTCTTGTCAAAGTCTCGATTCTCAAAGCAACTGAGTTTGTCATATTGAAGAAATAAGAGTAAAGTGTGTCGTAGGGAAAGAAATAAAGACGCTGATTAAAGAACATTGAATTCCATGAGTTATTATAATGATAACCGCCGCTCATTTTCAAAGTTCATCGTGCTTTAACTTACGCAACAATCTCTGAAGAACACTCACCTTTGTTGTTAAAAATCTGTCTTGCATGTGTCAGATCGTCGAGACCAAACGCGACTAGTCTTTTGCAGTTTCTAAGGCAGTCCCCAATTCGTTGGTTCTCTACTAGCTAAAACCTTGACACTTAAAATTCATTCATTCAAAGAACTCCAGTTGAATAACAGTAGGGCCACATGCAAAATGAGATAACGTTCCTAAGCTTTGATTTAAAAAGGTATATATTTAAATTGGAAATCATTCCATTGCACCGTATTTACCCATATAAATGCCTTCCTTCATTTATCGGATTTATCAGCACCCGTCAAAACACACTCGCTTAAAAATCCATTAATTCCTCGAGATTAAAAGGGAGGGAATTGTTTTCGGCCCTGCATTTGTTTGAAAAACATAAAAATTTCTGTGTCGGCCCGAATGCACTTATTGTTTCATTTTGAAATAGCGCAGGTAGCCTGATCAGCATCTCGTTTCTCAAAGCAACTGAGGTTGTCATAAACGCATATTGCCTTAATTTATTCGAAGAAATACGGGTAAAGTGTTGTATGGGGGAAGACGGACATTCATTTCCATGGGTTATCATATCACGGGGGGAACGAAAAGAAATAACTGTTCGTTTTAAAAATTTATCGTGTTTAAACTATCCCAGCGGTAAAACAACACTCACCTTTGTTATTAGAATTTGTCTTTAGTCTCGTCGTCGAGACCAAACAAGACTGCTGGTCTTTCCCTAGGTGAATTAATATTGTAACTATATTTTTTTTTTTACGGAAGTCCCAAATTAGTTCTCTACTAGCTAAACACTCTTGGCACTTAAATAATAAAAGTGATCCATTCATTCAAAGAAGTTCAGTTTAATAACAATAAGGCCACAAGCAAAATGAAATGCTCTACTAACACTTCATCTGCTCTCCTTACGCTTCGCCAAGTTTATTGTAAGCGTTTTTAAGCTTTGATGAAAAATAATGGCATTCCTAGTCTGTTCATGTTTTACTCTGATTTCATTACTGAATAGATATATTTTCTAAGATTTAATTTAAATAATCTTTTTAAACTGAAAATCAAACTACATATTGCATCGTGTATACTTGAATAAATGACGCATCTCGTTTATAAGCACATCTCAGTAAAACACACTCGTTCGAAAAAGATATTTATTCCTCGGGGATAAATTAAGAGAGGGAACGGGGAGGGAAGAGATTTTCAGACAATGCAGTTATTTTATGAATATAACAAAACTCTCTTATATCACTGAATGTTTGTACTGGACAAAGCTAAGCTTCCTATACGTCATTGATGGCGAGATGCTCCTTTTAACGTTTCTGCTTATAAATCTAGATTCTTGGTGATCATTTCGGGAGCTGTGGAAAGACGGGAAACTAGGGGTTCCAGAGCAGGCGCCTTCTCTCCCTTTCCCGCGTGTTCCTCGCGTGCGCGTCCTCGAAATTTGGCCCTATAAATTAATATGAATCACGGAGTTTGCAATCAAAATTTTTGGTTCGTATTTTGTCATGTTTTTCCACGCGCCTTTAACCGTGAGCGGCCAACCAACTTTTTCACAAGTTAGCCAATTAAAGAGCGCGATTTCAGTTGACGGTCACACCTATTCACAAAGTTGAGCACGATCAAAAGTAATCTTGTAAGATTTTATCCATGTTATTGCTTTACACGTATCCGCAGTTAAGAAAATAATTATATGAATTAGCTGTTGATATCGTGGTAAAGTTTGTTGGGTGTTTACAACAAGGTGCGTCGCATTGTATTTGTTTTCCCACATAGATGTAGCCTAAGAAAACAGACGTCGTTTCGTGGAGACACCACTGTATCGACCTAATTAAATTATCGGCCAAGCTTTACAGCAGTTTTCAATTGAGTATCGAAAGTAATTACACAATTGCTTTGGTTTTGCATTGCTACGCTTTGTTATTGGCTAAAAAATCTCGCGCCACTTTCTCGACCAATCAGAAGTAAAACCAAAACCAATCGTGACTTGCTCGTACGCGTTTTCCCGCGCTTGGCGCCGGCGACATGTATCTACTTCGAGCTCTGATTGGTTCATTGGATTGTTTACGACTGCTGTGATTGGTCAGAGTAATTACTTTGGTTTTGGTTTTACGACACTCAAATGAAAACTGCTCTATGAAAAAGGAAAAATGAAACAACTGAAGAAAAACAAATTCTCGACAATTTGGTTGGTTTAATTGCTCGTAAAGTACGTTTTTCTTTTCTTCTCTTTTCTTACTTGATGATTTAGCAACTGAAAAAATAATGATGATAATAATTCATTTTATGACAGAAATTTCTAACATACAAACAAATGCTTTTACAGCTATTTATTTTTCGACTATAACGTCATTTTACCTTATAAGGTAAAAGGGAACACGCATATATGTCCGAACGTATTACACAGTAGATTGTCGATCGTATTGCACCTTAGTATCCCGGATTGAAGATACAGAAGCAAAATTGAAAGGAATTTCAGTCGAATAATAAATCCATTATTCGATGGTTAACCACATAATAACTGCGGACATTTAACACATTGCTCGCATTTTTTTCTCTCCCCTGCGAGACTCTAAAAAAACGACGCAACTCGTAAAATATCCGCGCGTATTATCTGTCAGATTAACGAATACGGTGTATATAAACTCTTGAAGCCGAGCAAAGTAGTTTTGGGGCTTCTTAAAAAACTGACCGCCGTATATGCTGTACTCAGATGAACTGTCAGAAAAACTAAGACACGAAACTTTGGTTTTATCCACTGACTTGATAAGCTGACTTGAAAAGCTGACGTTTCAAGCGCTAACCGTTTGCAGATTCGCTCTGTAAAGGGCTAGCTGAGCTAAAGTCCACCTCTTTAAGGACCTTTGATTTCGAGGTGGCATATGGAGCCAAAACAATTTCGCCACTTTCCGGTCGTGCATAGGCTGCAATATGAACCAAGGCAACTGACGTGATTCGTTCCAGGACCTCTTTTTTGGTGGCTTCTGTTCCTGTCAGTGGTGATATCTTTAGAATTTCTTCTACCATCTCTAATTTCTTTTTGACATAAGGCAGCTAGCTGACTATAGTGACTTATGGTGACTTTCTCCAGACATGGATCTCCCACAAGCAACGTTCCACTGCTGCTGTGGTAGTCTTCAGATGAACCTGTGATCAGTTTTGAACTGGTTAGCGGAGGGGCAGTTTAGATTTTGACAGATTCGATCAATGCGGGTAACGGAGCCAAGCAAAGTGGACCATCGGGACAATGATTAATTCGTCACTTTGACACAAGTCTGCAATGAGGTCGATAATTACATTATACAGTGGCTTTTACGAGTCCACGGTGCAGTGCGATGACTTGACGTGATGTTGTCGTTGTTCTTTTTTCTTTTTGGCCTTCTTTATGTTCTTGCTGTTCATTATCACCATCACCATCACCATCATCATCATCATCATCATCATCATCAAAATCGTCATCATCATCACAACCATCACCATCATCATCATCATTATCATCATCATCATCATCATTATCACCATCATCATCATTATCACCATCATCATCATCATCATCATTATTATTATTATCGTCATCGTCGTCGCCGTCGTTGTTCGTTGTCGTCGTCATCATTATCATCATCATCATCATTGTCACCAGCATCATTACCATCATCATCATCATCATCATCATTATCATCATCATTATCACCATCATCATCATCATCATCATCATTATTATTATCCTCATTGTCGTCGCCGTCGTTGTCGTCGTCGTCGTCGTCATCATCATCGTCGTTGTCGTCATCATCATCATCATCATCATCATCACGCAATGAACGATTCGAGTCTGCAACACCAACACCAACGCTTTCCAAAGTAGTTTTCAATAAGAAGGTAAAAAAATCTTTGTTTCCGCTCCCACCATTTATTTTCGTTTGTCCAAATTCCACCTTATTTCCCTTGCTGATAACTAAAAAGTTAATTTTGCTGTGTTGAATTCCTGCAAACACTATAGGCGTGGGTGACTCATGTAAGATGTAAGTAATGGTTTCTTTAGGTTCTAGTGACGCTGATGGAAGGCCGGTTAACCTATACTGTATTTTCAAGCCATCGGCTAACGCCTGTGCTCGTCCTTTCTCAGCAGCACACGGAGCCTCGTCAATGTTTTTCAGTTTTACCATAGAACTCCATATAGCAGAGTAAGCAACACGATAAAGGTCGCAAAAACTCCAGAAATCGTTAGACTCGACACTAGCCCTCATGGTATCAAATACTTTAATGCTAGACTGATAACATTCATAAGCTTTTTGAAAGTTACCTTCTCTTTGGCGATTGACACATTTTTCTTGTGGAACTCCGGAGCTTTCCGGAAGTTACCAAAGCGTTCGTAAGCGATGCCGAGATTGCAATATCCCCGTCCTTCTCCGTCCCTGTCGCCCACTTTTTTGTCAATGGACAGATCCCGCTGGTGGCTCTCTATCGCTTGTTCAGTGCAACGGAGGCTATTATAAGTGTTCTTAAGATTGCCATAGGCACGTCCTTCTCCGGCCTTGTCACCGCGGACTTCCTTGGCAACGGACAGATGTCCGTTGTGGTACTTCATAGCCTTTTGAAAGTTGCCTACGGTATTACGCCAGGTTCAAACTCGTCCAAACCGTTGGAATGCAGTCCTTTCAATGAAGGATACAAAAATATGGTCAAAAATCTTTAAAGCAACTTTCAAGATCGTAAGGAACCTAAATTGAAACAATTCAGCTATACATTCATAAATTGCAAATTGTTACTAGGAAAGAACTATTTAGATTCAAAACAAAACCTGAAGGCAATAATATTATTGTGTACATATATCATGGGGAGACAGATTCCATTGAACACACGTTTTTAGCCTGCCGCTACGCGCACTCCCTTGTACAAGAAGTATTTCCAGAGCACCTTCGCTTGCAATTTGAATACAGAAAAATTAATCGATGAATCTTGAGAGTTATAAAGCCAAGTTTGTTATTCATGCGCTATTATATTTTACAAAAATAAACTCCAGGGTGGCTCACGATCATTACTTCTTCAGGAAGAAAGACAGGTTAATATAATATCACCCGTTGATATACCCGTAAGCCATACGTTGGCTGTAGGAATTTTGTTGCTAGATTTACCAATTAGTGACTCTTATACCTTGAAAATGTTAACTTAAAAATATTTCATTATTGTTAATGTTTTTATGGGCAAATAAAGTTTGAAATGCAAAAAAAAAAAAAAAAAAAAAAATCATAGAATGAAACAAGAAAGGTCATAATCAACAATATTGAAATTAATGATCAAATTATTCAACAGAACTGCTTATACTAAGCAATTCTTCGCTTTGTGATAAGTTTAGCCGGCATGGCATGTATCAGAAAACTCCTCAGAGAGACAACAAAAGGTTTGTGATCACCACCTACAAGTTGTTAGGACTGCTAAAACACAGGCATTTTGAAGCATTGGCAATAAAATTTACCGATCCCGCTCCCCCCCTAAAAAGAAAAGTATACTAAGAATAACATGCCTTATTTTCCACCTAGCTCCATTTTCTTTGTTCTTTTCAAGGGAATATATCACATAACTCCGTTCATTGCAGTGTCTGAAAAGCTGGGTGCGGCTTTCATTGTAACAGGGGAGAGATGGGGCTGAAAACAATAGCTGGTGGAAAATAAGCATGTTATTGACCAGTCCCTCGGGGATATGTGATATATTCCCCTCGTGGCGTTTCCTCGGGCTACGCCCTCGGGTACGCCACGAGGGGAATATATCACATATCCCCTCGCTCCTGGTCAATAACCCTTACATACCATTAGATAACAAAGCAGGAGTCAAATAAAGTAAAGTCAAGTATATTGAGTTGACCAAATTAAAGTCATTCAGATAGAAAAACGTTCTTTGCATGATAGAATTTAAAATAATGGGAGTTGCCGCTTCTTAAAGCGATGAATGAGTGAAAAAATAACCTCCTGGCTGCAAATAACAGAAGCTTCATTAAACATGTAAAACTTCTTGCCACTATTTAGAATACTCATGAGTTGACTCATAGCTCATAGGAGCCTTTGATTCAATGATTAGCGGAAATCATACAGTCTTCCACGTCTGCTAAACTGGGTCTGAGGGCTTTCAGAACACAAACCTGATTCCTTTGAAAACTTTACTGACAATTTAAAATGCTTTGATATATCCATATTTGATATAATTTTATAGACAACTCTCTAAGATTCCCTGACCAGGGGGCGTAGCTAGGATTTTTCAAGGGGGGGGGGGGGGGGGGAAGGGGGTCACACTGTGTCACACCCAAGGTACTTACCAGATTGTCACGTCGACATCCATGCTGTGTTTTACTAAAATTATCTCCCAAAAGGGGGGAGGGGGGGGGGTCCAGGGGCACCCCAGGACCCCCCTAGCTACGCCCCTGCCCTGGCTCGTGTAAGGCAGACATCAGTGGTTGGCTGGTTCTGGCTGAATTTCACTTGTTTGTCTAAGAAAGACAGCTCAGTAGACCTGGTCCTGAGGATGTTTGCCTTAGGGAGAGTACACTGCATTGGAACATTTCTTTGGGCATTTAGTACAATGTACTTACACCTCTAGACTTGAAAGAGTCTTCAGACTTCTCAGAATTTAACTTTAATTAATAATTTAACACTGTAAAATACATTAGTGAATTACAAAACGAGACTAAATGTACCAAGAGTTTTCACTACAAACTACGGATTGATCAAAATTTAAATTAAACAACTTAGAAATAGAATCTTTGAAGAAAAACTAATTTTAATTTGAAATTAGTTTTAAATATTATAATATTGTGATGCCTAGCATCGTGATTCTGTTTGTAAGTATATTTTAGTTTTATTTTAATCACGTTAAATAACCTGTTCACCAAATGCTAGAACTGAAAAAAAAAAATGACATTTTCAAAATATACACAGAAATTGAAGCCATTATTTCTGTCATTACTCACTGAACTGGGGGGAGGGGGGGTGGGTGGGGTACTCTCATATATAAGCTATATTGGTATGTGCCAGTGTGAAAGGTATGGTGGTTTTCAAGCCGTTTAGTCTGGGGTAGGGTATAGAATAGGGTAGGGATTTTCGGTGTGTAGACTAGTACATGGTTGCAAAATCAGCTGAACATGTTCTGGTTAAAGCAGGACGTAACCTAAACGCCATTTGTCTGCCATTTAACATGGCTTTAAGGAAATATCTTGTTCACATTGGGAGGAATTAGTATTTCTCAAAGGATTGGTAAAATTTAGAGAAATAAGAAATACAGTGGAATCCCGATTTTTCAAACCTCCAAGGGAAACGGAAATTGGTTCGAAAAATCGGGAGTTCGAAAAATCGAAGGTGGTATTGACTGAAATCAAATCCCAGGGAAACGAGTTTTGGTTCGAATAATCGAGAGTTTCGAAATTAAAAAATTCGAAAAATCGGGATTCCACTGTATTGAAGATTTAATGAAGTTTTAAAATTAAAATTTGTAGTTAATAATCAATAGATGGACACCAAAATAGTCCACTAGCAAAAATGATGCTCTTGCGTGGGTATCAACCACCGAGGGGGGAGGGGGGGGGGGTGTATTCTGCAAATTTTTGGGCGGGGTGTGCCGCTGGGACTCTGAGACCCTTAACCTACATGTATACCAGACCATTTTAGCTGCATTTTGCAACCCTATTCTAGACTGAACACCGAAAAACCCTTTCCTATCCTAGACCTATTCCAGACTCGCTATTTTTCAGAAACTCGTTCACTATCGCAGTTATTAGTTAACAGGGGTCAGTAAAAATGCCGTACTGCCCACCGTACGGATTTTTAAATGCCATTTGCAAGTAAACCTATTAGACTAAATTTCTTCACGCAACTGATCAGTTTCGCGGAAAATGATACCCTATTCTAGACCAAACAACTCTGATAACTATACTCTATCCCAGACTAAACTGCCTGAAAACCATACCCTGCACAGCGGCACATACCTATATAGCTCATATATGGGAGTACCCCCTCCGGGTATCAACCGCCTCTGGTGATGTCCCAAAAATCTTTTGCTTTCTCTTATCCCTTCATTAAACCTCTTAAAATTTCATTCAAAATTAGGTTGAGTCCCACCTTATGTGTAAGAGTTTCAGAGTCTCAGTGGTGGCACGCCCCCACCTAAAAATATACACAGAGTAGATATGAACAAATCACGAGAGATGATAGATTGTGCCCTACCTGTGGAACTAATGAAATTGAAGATGAAATTCACTTCCTTTTTCACTGTCCTAAATACTCAATTCTTAGGGACGAATTTTACAGGAAAATAGGGTATCACCTATATAAGGATTTATAGTCATGCAAATAAAGATACTTGTTGTTGTTGTACCCCCTCCAACCCGGGCTCACTGAGTACTAAATATCTATGAGTTGAACTCTTATAAATATCGTGTAAACGGGTTGAACCCGTACCGGTATAAAAAAAGTCATACCGGCATCATGTAAACAGCCTCAACTGACTTTATGATACTTTAAAACTCGGAAAATCACTCACCGAGAGTCCAAGCCTCATTTACATTGCCTTGCAACATCACATAGTGACATAAGTGCAAGCTTCCAAAAAAAAAAAAAGAATTTAACTAAAAATTGAATACAGAAATAAATAGGAAAAAAGCTTAAATAAAATGGAATAAAATTACAACGAATAAATGTGGTCAAAAACGGTGGTCTTGAATTTTGTGACGGAGTCTATTGATAAATACAGTGGAGGGTCAGTGGAATTCCGATTTCTCAAACCTCCAAGGGAAACGGAAATTGGTTCGAAAAATCGGGAGTTCGAAAAATCGAAGGTGGTATTGACTGAAATCAAATCCAAGGGAAACGAGTTTTGGTTCGAATAATCGGGAGTTTCGAAAATTCGAGTATTCGAAAAATCGAGATTCCACTGTAATCAGACGGAAGACTGTTCAAGTCAGTGATAGTTCTCGGCCAGAAACTATATTTATACTAGTAGTTCCATATTGGAAGTGAAGTGCTGCCTCATTGAGGGTGGTAAAGGGGGGGTCTGGATCACGTTTCACGAAAAATAAAATTGCCATTTCACGTTTCACGGAGAATAAAATAGTCATTTCACGAAAAAAAACATTCCTTACTTTTTACTAATTAAATTACATCCAAAGTACAGCTTGCTTGTTGTCTTCACCGACCGTCCACTCCTCGTTCTTCCTGATGTAAAAAGAAAGCTGAGTTCTTTGTTTTGCTGATGTTGTGTAAAATTACCTAACCTTGTAGAGTGACCTGGGGTCCAGATGACGATCAGTCACGGTCATGCATTCGTAGGGGTGGCGAATGGTACCTTCAAAATCGTGGGTCTCAGAAAATTTTGGTCCGGTCTCGAAATCTCGGCAGTTTTTGTTTAGTCTCAAAGTCTCGTTTGGCTGGTGCTTTTTCTGTCTCGGAGTCTCGGATTTTTTTTTCCTCAAGGTCTCGGAGTCTCGGATACTTTTGTCAAGCATTCTCATTCTTCATCCTTATTTGTTGTTTGACAGGTGAATCGGATATTTTTAGCACTGAGTCTCGGGCTCGATTTTTTCCCGCATTGGGTCTCGGTCTCGGATTTTATAACGTAGCTGCGGTCGCGGTCTCGGATTTTGAAACAAGGGTCTCGGCGTCTCGGCAAGTCTCGGATTTACCATTCACCACCCCTATTCGTCACGCAATTTACCACCGGCGTAGTTAAACGCTTACTGGATAATTTTTTTGGGAGGAAGAAAGAATCACGTTTTACAGTAGCATTTCACGAGCAGTGCTCATGAAAAAAAGTCGATTCACGGTTTACGGGTATGTAACCAAATCACGTTTCACGAGAAAAAAAATAGCCATTTCACAATTCACGGGGAAAAAAAGGGCCTTTCACGGATCACGAAAAAGCCCTTTACCACCCTCCTCATTGCGAGATGCTGGTTAAGCTGGATAAGAATCTTGACAAAGTCGGGTTGGCATAAATCAAATTTACGCCATCGCTGTGGAATTTGGCAAAAATCCTTTAGTTCTGTGCATTCCGGAAGGTCTCAGATTTTTCCCACATGTAAATAGTCTATTTGTCTTGATTTCGTGCTGGTTATTTTCCCGATTCTCGAATCATCCGCGTCAGATTTTATAGACGAAAACATAGCGTTTGTTTAATAAAAAGTGAACACTGGACAGCGAAGGAAGAAATATAAGCGTGGTAGGAATCCCAATTTATTTCACTTCTTTCGGTTGTTTGCCTTTCATGAATTTTTATAGTCGTGAAGTTGGAGGAACAAAACAGCCTCGGGTGCAAAAATTCACCGCCGATGAAGATGGAAACAATGGCCGTTTTTATGCTAGAGACGTTAATATCGTCTGAGACGTTAAAGTCGTCTCGAGACGACTTTAACGTCTCAGTATAAAAACGGAAAATAAGCCAGACGGATTTAACGTCTGACGACTTTAACGTCTTATTTTAAGTGCGTCGTTCAGACGCACTTAACAGACGACTTTAACGTCTCAGACGTTAAATACGTCTACTATAAAAACGAGACGGCTTTAACTGGGACGAATTTAGCCCTATTTGTATATTCGCGTTCTTAAAATTTATTTGGCGACGAGTTTAGTCGTGTCCAGTCACTTCCGAGAATAGCTTTTTTTAGAAAATCTTCTGTTTTTTCTGTTGTTCCGTCCACTTTAATGCGTCCCGTTTTTATTCCAGACGCATTTAACGTCTGAGACGTTAAATACGTGTAGACGACTTTAACGTCTCTAGCATAAAAACGGCCAATGATCGTTTCTTGCGAGTTTCGCTTGCGCTAGTGAATGTTTCTCGAGCGAAAATAACCTCAAAGTGATCACTTTTTTCATTTAATTTTCTTTTCTTTGTTTCGGATACGGAGGAATATTAAAAATTGGATATATTTTGCAAGATGCGTGGCGTTACTGGGAAGGTTTCAAATTACTTTTCACATTATGCAAATTGCAGCATTTTTACCTCAACTGAAAAAATATAGAAAGGGCTAAATTTGTTTCTCTCGCCCTAAATTATAACTTCTGTCGTTAACTTTGATTAAATTTTTTAAGTTTCATTCAAAATTTATTATAATGATGGCTGGAATACTTCCAGCAAAATTCTCAATTTGAAAAGTTGTTTTGACCCCGGTTCCGGATCAGACAAAATAAACTGAAAGATTCTGACACAGTGGACACGCTATTTTGATCTATTTTAATAATTTGCGTGCGATCTCGCACGCCTCCGTCTTCTTGTTTTTGAAGGTTAACGCGCTTCTTTGTTAGCGTGCTCACACTATCCCAATACTAGATCTTCTACCGCTCTTGATTGGTTCTCAAACAATATTTCATTGTTACTATCGGAAAACGAGACAGACAGAAGGACAGAAGGACAGAATTCTAGATTCTCGATTCTACACGATTAGTAGACTGCCTGCCGGCAGCAATTAAAGTGTCACAGGGTGTCTGGAGAGGAATATAAGACAGTGTTTGACTTCATCTTGTTTATTCTTCCATTTGTAAATGATATTTCTCTGTGCACTGGGAGATCAGCACAGTATACCGTATGTCTTCCTTCCGCCATTTTAGTTTCGTTTTGGGAGCTAGCCGCTGGACCACCATCATCCAAACCGGAAATGGAACGTCTTCCCGGAAGAGGCAAACGATTTCCCTTTTCACTTTCGATTTGATTAAGCTTCTACGACAATGACGAGAACGTTTTCCTTAAAATCGGTTCTTCTTTTAGTCGGAATTTTGACTGTTGCAGTTTTGTATCTTTGCTGTAGAAGATGCAATTGCTACAAATTCAATACGCAGAGTTTATCCAAAGTTGGATCAAAGTTCCTTTCTCGCCGAACATTCAACGAGTTGAGATTTGACGAGGCGGATCAAGCAATGCTGGTAAGCAATTGTGTTGCACTACTGAGAATAAAGAAATAATTGACATAACTTGAAAGAGGACTGAAAATATTATTCCTACATGAAATTTGATACTGAGCTATATATTTTGTTCAGCGCTATTTAACAATATTTCGGTATTACGGTGGGTTTGTAAGCAAGTCGAGTGTTGAACATGAAAAGGAAGTGGGAGGACTGTTCGCAGTTACTGTTAGAAATAATGCAAAGTTTATTATATTTCAATTAATGGAAAGAAATACAAATATCAGTAATAAGGCCCAGTTCAAACGTCGAACTTCACATGTGCCGAATCTAATGCAAATGAGCAAGAACAATAGATTTTGCTCATTTGCATTAGGTTCGGCACATGTGAAGTTTGACGTTTGAACCGGGCCTAAGAATACCACTAGGTAACATTACTCTTGTCAATATTCCGGGGAATATTCCCCTGCTTCTGGTGAAAGATTAAAAGATGATTATCGAACTGTGAGAACTGTTAAAGTTTTGATTGTCACGTGAGTAGCATATTGAGCTTTGTAAAGGTCACGGACAGTTGTGTTGACGGACTGAGCATCTGCTGACTGTTCTCAGTTTACGATTGTTTTCAATCTAGCCGGATCTCACTAAGCAGCACAGCACAGACATATAAAACAGGAAAAACAGCCCAAACCGTGAGATTAAAGTGGTTAATATGCTGTGTTCACATCAGCACTGAAACATGTTCATTCCGTTTCCCGAAAATATGTTTATTGTTTATTATGCACATTATAGTTGTTAATTTTAACTCATGAATGAATGATCTAATTGAAAACAAATTGTATGCATAATTAGTATGAAAAGCAATGTACACGCGCATTCTCAACTCATTGTTTTAGTTTAACGTTAACAGGAGCAAAGGCAGGATGTTTTCATAACAGGGGTACACATACATGTAACTGTTCCCTGCATTTTGAGGACACTTAGGTCTCCTCAAGCAAGTTTTTAAAGGCCTGGGTTTAAAGTGCGTTCGGAAAATATGGTTGCTGAACAAGGATATCTTCGGCTAGATTGCCTAGAACAAGAACAATAGATTTTGCTCATTTGCATTAGATTTGGCACATGTGAAGTTCGACGTTTGAACCGGGCCTTTGTCAAAATTGATTTCCAAGCCAGTTTAAACAAACAGAAAAGCTGCTGTTTGCAGAAACCGCAGAAACCGTATTTCAAAAATCAAATTTTAAAATTTCACTGCACTTGATGCAGTAATGGACGGTAGGCGCGATTAAGCCGCTACACGCAGCGCCAATTTTCTTTGTTGAATGAAATTGTCTCTTAGACTGTAACTGACTTGGAATTAGGTTGTTTTAATTTTTTTTTACTTTTTCTTTTCTATTAAAATTGTTTTGAAATCCAGTTGGAATTTATAAAAACAATGTAAACGGCTTTTTTTCAGTGAGAGACGTCCACCAAACTGAACTGGACCGTCTGAATTGAAATGTGATGGCTTACGTGTTATTAAATAGTAACCGACTACAAGAAATATGTACGTAATATATAACTTGTACGTTTTCATCGAAATTGTGTCCTTTTCTATGTTTGTTTCTTAGTTGCTGAAAACAAATTTACACCATTAAACTACGATGATACGTTCGCCTATGGTTGCTTGCACGAGATCCCAGTTCCAAATACCACGCTTGATACAACATTCAAACCCGAGCAAGAAAGAGAAGTTCTTATGGAAATATTCAACCAAACAGGCGGTCGTAACTGGAACAAGAAAATACACTGGGGAAATCACTCGGTATCTCACTGCCACTGGTATGGAATCACATGTGATCGTACTAGTCGGTATGTCATCAGCATCTTCCTAACAAATAACAACTTGATTGGGACTCTTCCAGGAAGCCTCTGGAAGTTACGCAATTTACAGGGCTTATGCGTTCGCAGTAACAATGAGTTGGAAGGCAGTGTCGGTGAGATTCTCTCTGCCAATATGACCACCACACAACGCGTCGATCTCGCCTTTAACAGATTGTCCGGCCAGATTCCTGGTGAACTCTTGGTGCAGATGAAGTCTCTAGTAAAAATCCAACTTTGTTGTCAAATGGGGAAAGGCCTTTCTGGGGAAATTCCAAAGGATATTGGAAACCTGACGGAACTGCAAGTTCTCAGTCTCGGAGAGAACAAATTGTATGGTTTAATACCAAAAAGCATTGGGTATTTGAAAAAACTCTGGTTTTTGGATCTTGAAACTGCTACATATTTACGTGACGGTTTTGAAAACTTATTCAACCTGTCATCCCTACGTTTTATGCACCTTTCTCTTTCTGGACTAAACGGAACGCTACCTGAAGCATTTGGGTCATATTTTCCTGCAATGATCGAGTGTCTTTTGCCGGGAAACCATTTTTCTGGTGACATACCTTCATCTATGGGTAGCATGAAAAACCTATGGCATTTAAACCTAGCAAATAACAATTTTTCGGGACAAATTCCAAAAAGCATTGGCGCAATTCCCAGACTTCAAATTGCTGACTTCCGGGGCAATCATTTAACTTCATTTGAGAAAGGAATACAGTTTAAGTCCCAGTCGCTGGAGGTGTTGATTCTTGCCAGCAATAAACAGCTCAACATGAGCTTTGATGCCTTGTTGGAAGCTATAGAACCCGTCAATCAGACTTTGCGTATTCTTAATGTTAGTGAGTGTCACTTTCATGGTACGATACCGGACAAGCTGTGGAACTTTCAAAGCTTTATCTCCGTAGATTTAAGTAAGAACAGATTGTCTGGAAAGCTTCCATCACCCTCTGATAACATGTTATTTCTCCTTGATCTTGATGTTTCCGTAAACATGCTTTCAGGCCAAATTCCTCAACAATTCGCGAAACTACTTGCTCTAGAAGTTCTTGATGTTTCAAGGAATCCTCACATGCGGCAAGAGGACAAAAGTGAAATGCTGCCAAACTACATGACGGTTGACTTTACAACCTTGACGCGCAGAAATCCTTCAGATAAGTTCAAATGCCCCAATGCACGCCTCAGCTACAACAATGGTTTAGTGGTCTTAGACCCAAGTTATTATCGCTATCGTCTATGCATTTGCGATATTGGATATTATGGTTCAGGTAAAACCTGTTTAACTTGCATGAAGAACGCATTGTGTAAGGATCAAATGCCGCCTGCACAATACATGGTCATGGACGTGGGATATTGGCCATCGTCACGTGATCAGAACGTCACTCATCTGGTTCAGTGCTCACAAGCATTGGGTACCAGTCCTCTAGTAAATACATCATGCAACCCAACAGGAACATGTGAATGTGGAGTTCAATGGTTGAAAGAAGGAAACAAGTCAATAGCCAAACCATCCACAGTTTGTAGTGAAAGATGCCTCTGTCTTAAAGGAAGTAAAGACCGATTCTGCTCGCTCTGTGATGATGGATATTACAAACAGGGGATTCTTTGCCACGCCTGTCCCAAAACGAAGATTAGCATCTATATCTTGGTTTCTCTTGTCGTTTTCACCACGGTATTGCTAAGTCTTGCGTTTTTAGTTTTTTACGAGAAGAAACGTTTCCTCTCAGTTGTGCTCGTCTTCGCTCAGATCATTCTCTTAGCGGTATTAGCCATGCTTCGCATAATCCCCGGCTGGCTACTTGAACTCAATGTAATAGTCCTTTTTGTTGGTTTAGCTGGAAGAGGCAAAACTGCACGTGGAATTTTAAAGATAAGCGTCTTTTATTTCCAGACCTTGGACGCTTTGGTTTCCAACACAGATGTTTGGCCTCATGAGGTTCTTGAGACCCAACGCTACCTCGGAAATGTGTTTAACTTTCGTTTCTCTGGCCTGGCCTGTCAGCTTCCTCGCTTGTTTACACCGTTGGGCGAGCTTGTCTCTCTCATTCTACTGCCAGTCATATGTATCTTGGGTATTTGGTTGTATTATGGTCTCGGTTATGCTGCTCTTTGGCTTCGAAATGCACTTGACAGGCGATTTCGATTACGAGATAGCTGTTTACAGCTCTCAATTGCATCCCTTAACCTCACCTATTTCCCCATTGTCAAGAAAACGGCTTCTGTCTTAGCACGCTGCGGAGAAGACAACAATTACCATTACCTCCTGGAAGCACCGTGGCTGGAATGCAAAGGTCATGTTTACATCATGTTACAGGTCTTCGGTTGGCTTGCGTTGGTACTGTACGTGATTGGGGTACCATTTGGAGTGTTCTTACCACTTTTGCGAATAAATGCTGCCAAGAGAGACCAACTAGCCCCACAAGAACAAGAAACTTTGGACAGTTGGCTGGGCTCCATCTACCTACCATACAAGAAAGAATTTCGCTCCTATTTCGAGATATTATTTCTCTTGCGGCGCATGTTGATCGCGTTCTCACTCTCTTTCATCCAGCGAGCTTCTCCATTTCAGACGATTGCAGTTTGTTTTGTTTTGCTGGCGTCCCTGTGTTTCCAGCTTCGTTTCAAGCCGTTTCGTGATTCGTACCAGAACATCGCTTTGGAGAACTCAGTGGAGACCCTGGTTCTTCTGACCCTTCATTTTTCTTTCATGAACATCAGATATGCAGTCCAGAATCCCGACTCTTCCGCACCTATAGTCTGGATGCTTGTGGCGGTCAACGTGGTAGTCTTATGCAGCCTAATTGTATCCATTATTCTGCTGCTTGGAAGAGCTCATGTGGTACAAATTCCTCCAACGGTGCCTCAAAAGGAAGATGAGGAACACACACAAGTCGAGCAAACAGATGCCGCTTCGTCACCGTTGATCACTAATGGACCAGAAGAACAATATGGAACATTTAATAACTCGCAAAATGGTGACGTAACTGATGCTTGATTTTAGAACTCACAAGTTCCAAATTGACAAAAAGAAATTTCAACTTTCACAACATTGATAAGCATAGTTGCTAAACAAAGTACAGTTTGCTAAATAGCTTTTTTAATGGAGTCTGAAGGGTTTGTGGAAGCTGTTTGAGGGTCTTGTCTCATATATATTCTTGTGTTGACGTATGAATGGATCGAAATCTACCAATCACAACCCACGGACGTAACCTTTTGAACCCATGAAAGTTACCTTCTGTTGATTACATCTATTTCCCGAGACGTCCGCTAAAATGATAGACATTTGGTCACGTTTTCACGTGGCATGTAGTTCTCGTCTTTCTTCGGTGAAAATATGGAGAACGTTTGCCTATGTGGAAGGGCAACAAAATATCAATGTATAGGAGGTGAGACAACCGTTTGTCGGCTGTCGTGTTGAGACCGATGATGAATCAGTGCTAGAGGATATGGAGGCTTCCAACGAAACCAGGCCAGTTCAGTTTGAAACAAAAAGTGAGCAAAGTTCAACTGGCGCAGTCTCCGGAGCTCTTAAGACAACGACGAACAGTAGCAGCGAAGGTACTGATATCAAGGTCCCAGACAAGAGATAGTGGACAAAGGAACAAAAGCTCGAGTTCATAGATCTCTACAAGAAATACAAGAACAAGGCAAAGGCCGCTCGAGAGTTTAAAGCTCGCTATAAGTTCGAAGTGAAAGCTAGCCCATATAATCCATGGATTAACCAAGAACATAAACTTAGAAATTCAAATTACAAATCGAAAAAGGCAGGAGCTGGTCGGCATGCAGCTTTTCCGGACGTGGAGAAGAGATTATTTGAGGAATTCCAGGAAATACGTCGGAAAGGTGTCAAGGCTAAGCAATGGTGGTTGAGGTTCCGAAGTCGATGCAAACAGTTAATGGCGGAGTTGCATCCAGGAGTGGAATTCAAAATGTCAGACCACTGGTTTGATCGCTTTAAATCACGCTATCATATCATCTTGCGGCGCCCAACAAATGCTGCATAGAAACAGTCTGAAACACTGCGTACCTCTATTCAACAATTTCACAGATATCTCAGTAGAACGGCCACAGTTAAAGCAACTAAGCTGAAGAGTGTCCAAGAAGGCATTGTAGGTCCCTGGGAATTACGCGATATAGCGAATATGGATCAAAAACCTCTGCAATTCTGCTTCAACACCAAGGGAGCTACTTAGGCAGAAAAAGGACAAAAGTCAGTATGGACTCGGACGACAGGTGAAGGCCATGATAAGAGACATTGTACCGTGCAATTGACCATATTTGCCGATGGTGAGCCTCGCATCAAACTCTTGTTGATCTTTAAAGGCACAGGACAAAGAATTCCAGACAGAGAAAAGAGGCAGCATGATCCAAGAGTCGTGGTCAAGTTCCAAGAGAACGCGTGGTGTAACGAGGAAATGGTGGTCTTCTGGCTCAGAAATATGTGGAAGAAGCCAAACATGTTTGGTCAACCACGCGAAAGACTTCTTACCTATGATGCGCATAGAGCTCAAACAACAGAGAGGGTAAAGACCATTATGACGCAAGAGTGCCCTCCGGGCGCAACGAGCAAGGTTCAACCACTCAATGTTACATTTAATGTGGAATTTAAAAAAAGTGTTGACAGACTAGCCACGGAACACTTGTCCGCAAATCCAGAGCGCTTTATGACGGGAAAAGTGATTGCTGGTGATCGGCCTGTGCTTTTCACGAAATGGGTGGATACTGCATGGCATGAGACCTCGCGCCGGCTGAAAGACAGTTATCCGTTCATTTGTGAAATGTGGAATTTCACTACCCATTTCCGGTAGCAGGGACAATGAAATAAATATCGATGGTTTACAGGACTACCGCATGGGTGAATCAGCCGATATAGAGGAGATCGAGTTCTTCACTGACTCAGAGGAGAAAAAAGCTAAACTGCTTAGATTGTACTGCATGACGCACCACTGCGTTTTAGTCTGTACCCCGTACCGGTATTTCAGTGTCATTTAATTGGAAGAAACACGTTCATGTTAGTCGACGAAAACTATATAGTTTTGAATTTCAATTTGAAGAAACGTTCCTGTTGTTAATACGAAATTACGGTATACCGGCTTAGTTCTTACATCGCTACATCAGTGAACTGATGTCAAGGACGAATGGTGGCATAAAGCTTCCCCTTGTTGTAAATTAAAGTGCCTTATCGTGAACAATTTGTGACACTGCACGAACATACGGTATTATTGTACATTAAAATTTTGACTATTGATTGACAAATTAAAGGTATATACAATTTAAAAAAAAAACTTGGTCTCGCTACTTTCGGGGGATCGCTACTTAGCAGCAGCATAAAACTTGATAACCTTAAACCACTGTTCACTTTATATGTCGAATGTTTGCATCACGTGACCTGTTATCATTGTTTTATACACAAAAAGAAAATTGAAAATGGGGTGCCGAGATGGCATATGATGGATATAAATTGAACCGTTAATGTATTTGCCTGGTTCTCCTTATATGAATCTGGCCTGGTTGTCTATGATTTACAGTTAAAGGGTTATTTCTTATAAGAGGTCACGTGACATATTTTGACTCTTGATATCTTGTTAATAAAATAAAAAGGTTGTCCATTCCGGGCACGGATAGTCTTTATGCATAAAGGCAAAAAATTGCGTATGATTTTCTCTTAGCCAAAGTTAACCATCCTTACCCCATTTGAAGTTTCCTTTTTGTCCAAATTATGACGTCATCAGACATGTCACCACAATAATTAAACCTTAAGGAATTTAAGGACACTAAATTCAGTTTGATGTATACTTTGTGATTGTTAGGGCTACAAAACATTACTTACAAAGGGAAAATGAATTTACTTTGCGGGGGAACGGACGAACCATGCCTTAACATGCTTGAGTTAAGAGCTATAGCAGGTAGACTCTACCTTCTATGAGCTGCAAGTTTCGAGCAAGCGCGTGAACGGCCTCTGAAAGTTAACCGCTGACCAGCTAGGTCCAGACTTCTTTCGAGTCAGTTCAGACTTCAGATGCACTCAGTTCATACTTCAGTTACAGAAATCCTTCTCTCAAACACAAAAGCAAATCATCACAATGCTTTTGAGTTCTAAAATTTAACATTTAAAATCTTTTGAGTGCTGAAATCTAGATCAAAGTTATGCAAAATGCTAAATAATGCTAGCAATTCTTTTTACAGAAAAAGTGTGAAAAAAATGCTTGTTTAACCAAATAATGCCAAAAAAAAAAAAAAATGCTAGCATAATCAGGAAGGGCCTACCCGAAAGCCGCTTGGCCCCCTAAGACTCAGGCGGCCAAGACTATGACGAGGGACAAACGGCTCTGGGGACGAGAATGTGCCAGTTCCTGTACGGCTTTTCCTCAGAAAAAGGTCGCGCATTTCGAGACGAATCGGGACCCGAAAAGAATTGACTGGGGCGAAATACTGAGGCTTAGCTACCAGGCAAGTTCCAGACGGCAAAAGGTAGTCTAGCCTGCGAGCAGCCTCGTTCTCAGGGCTCATCAATGAATGCGCTTACCGAGCAAAGAAAGTTCAGAGATAGAGGCTTGGAATCAGCTCGATGGGTGACGTCACATCCTATTACGCAATGAGGACGAATGGGAAAGAGGCTGGCATGCGGGTACAGCCACCTCCTGGTCGCTTGGGGCGTTCGCCAGCGATGAGACGGCTGTGTTCACAGGCCATAAGTCGAATGTTTCACCTTTTGCAGTCAAAAAAAGGTAAAAAAAGAGCTTTCCTATTCGTATTGGAAGCCCTCTTTTGCTTGACGGTGAAAAACAATTTCACATACACGATCGCACAATGGACTAGTTCCTTGACAACAAGAGTGGCGTAGAAATAAGTTTGGTGGAGTCACTAAACTGTTTTTCCAAAATTTAGGGCAACTTGGATTTAAAACATTATTTGCCGATATATATTGACGAAAGAGAAAATACCCACAAACGTTCATGTTTTTTTAATTGAACAACTTGTATTGACAAAAGAAAGTGTTGAAAGAATTCGAAGAAACTCTCTTAAAACTGAGAAAGTCGTTGTACACTTGATGAAAGTTGACGATTCTGTTGCTGTTCCACTCCTTGCAGCGAAGAGCACTTTCAACTCGTCCCAAAAAGTGCATGACCCCGTTCAATGGAAGAACAAGTGCATTTCTGATCAAATCCTGTCTCCGAGAAGTGAGTGCTATTTCGTAAAATTGCAAATAAATAGGAACGAAACGAACTGCTCGACAGCTTTCATTTGAAAGGTCACACTTAAGGAATTCATTCACGGACTCAAAAGCATAAAAAGGCAGTACGACAGTTAACGTACACTTCTGCTAAAACTATTTCATCCATTTAATGGGAACGCTTTTAAAAGGGTTTCATTCAGATCAAAAGGTTGGGTCCAGTAAGGCAATTAGCATCTTTTAACCTCCAAGGCAAATGTAGGGTTTCTTTACGATTGTACAGTAAAAACATTGCTTGGGGAATTCAAAGAGGATTTGTCAAAACAGACACTTGTTCTTCCACCTCCAATATATATCTGTGTCTTCTTTCTCAACCCTTTACCTTTACCAACGAGAATTTATTAACAGTCCAATTTTAGGTACATCAAAAATACGTAAGCATACTTTTGCTGACTTGAATGTCTTATAATTTTACTGAGACTTAAAAAAATAATCAACAAATTCGACACACCCATTATCTTGTTTAAATAACTGGGCAGTCGCCATTTCACAAACCACTTTAAAGCGCGGATAAGAGACCCACGAATGAATCAAACATACTACAAACTAAGCTTCATAACATTACGTTTCAAATGAAATAAAGTCGTTGATTTCATCATCACCTTTCGTATATTTTTTTTTAGGAAAATATATCATAACGTAAATAAAATTTTGTTTCGGTGATGGCTGGTACTTTGAAGAAGAAATATTCATGTATCACCCCCCCCCCCCCCCCCCCCCCTCAACCTTTAAAAACAGTATAAAAACCTCTTGCTATGCAGCGGTTTTCAGTCTAGTGTCGTAAAAGACCGTAAACAAAAGGGTAGTTTCTTGGTGTTGCGGATGGTGTGATCACCAAATGACGTAAAACAAAAGATTCAAAAGACACTGAACAATACCCACACCACAACACAAAAGCTAACCAACAATGGCTTCCGCAACACCAAGAAACACCCACCAAAAGCTTAAGTAACAACTCTGACCAATCACAACAGACGCAGAAAATCCAATGAACCAATCAGAACGCGTAGCAAATACACGTAGCCGACGTCAAGCGCGGGAAAACGCGTGCAGGCGAGTCACGATTGGTTTTGGTTTTACCTATGATTGTCGAGAAAGTGGCGCGAGATTTTTTAGCCAATCACAAAGCGTAGCAATGCAAAACCAAACCAATCGCGAAATTACTTTCAACACTCAATTGAAAACCGCTCTTTCACTCAAACTTTTTTTCAAGTAGTAACATGATATATGTTGTGTTATGTAAGTATCGTTTTTCAATGGCGTTTTCAGTAAAGTACACCAGAACCCACTTTCAAGAAGTAAAATGTTCACGTTTAGCATAAGAAAAGGCAACCAGCCACATCAAATAAATTTCATTTGTCTTCAAAAACTTCTAAACTTCACAGAAGCGCCTAAAAATGCTAAATTATAATTCACCTAACTGGATTGATCACTGGCAAAAGGAAGTGAGAGACGTTTAGATACATCCGCTAATAGCTGGACAGTGGTAGTGGGAGTTTCCATGGAAACAACATTGTTCGTGTCCGTGAGTTTTACCAGTGGAGTGTTGAACTGCAAATGTGCTATGTTGCCAGGAACTGGAGTTAGCGAGAACATTTCAGCGTTGCTAACATGGTGCATGGTTGGAACTTGAATAGATAAGGCTTGCTGCACGGGGATTCCGTTTCCTGCATTAACTTGTTGGTTTCCCGCCACAAGAAGTTGGGAGTCTCCTATCGTCACCAAAGGTGCCGTGAGGACCGCTTGTTTGTCGGCAACGCAAGAGGTTTGGAACGAATCCGCGTTACCAGGCTCTGGAGTTGGCGTGAGAGACCTGGGACTGTACAGCAATGGCGTGTTGACAGTTTGCCCCGCTATCTTGATGAGCTGGTCAGGGGACGGCGTAGAGCTTCCAGAGGGAGGGGTGGGTGTGGCCCATACAACTGATGCTCCGTTACTGGTCTGGGTAGGGATCTGGAAAAAGAAAGAATTTTGGGACGGGCGCTCCGTAGCCGGAAGAATAGGAATTGGCGACATCGCGTGTAGGTTGGTCATGGAATTCAATGCAGAACCATTCTGGAATGGGACAGGTGATGGTGTCGCCGAAGCTTGACGAGAGCTCTGTAAAGACTCGGTGTTCTTCCAAGGCGACTGTAACTTACGGTAATAACTAAGTGGTTTGAGGGGGCTCACGTCGTCAATGAGACTAGCCTGAATGGCGACTGAAGACTGCTCCACAAGCGCATCATACGGCAACGGAGATGACGACTGGTGCACCATCATGGGACGGCCTGGTCCTCCTTTAGGAAACGCTTTCTCCAGCTCGCGTTCAATGCGCTTCCACCTCTCATCCTGCGAATCAAACCCTCGCTGCTCTTCTAACAGTTTCTGCTGCTTCTGTCTCTCCAGGAGAATCTTTTGTTCAGGAGAAGATTGATTAAGGATTCCCTTCGGACTTGATTGTCGCGAGCTGCAGGGTGTTGCCTCCTTCTTCTCTTCTTCAATGCTCTTAAAAGGTGAAGTCGACGAATGGGAAAATACAGCTTCAGCATTGAGCTTGATAGATGACACGTCGTCTGCACTTCGTCTTCGCTTAGGCTCTGTAGCACCTTGCAGTTCCGTTTTGCCCGAGCCGATAAACAGGGAACGCCGACTTTTTCTTGCATCAGAATCATCCGAGTGTCTGCAGGCGGAAAGTAGCTGCGACATACGTGAGGAGAATTAAGGACAAATGCAGGAAATAAAAAAACAAGTTACAAATTTCTAAAACTGAACGATCTCAAATGCAAAACAGTTCCCTTTACATATATTCACACTCTTACTGAAGACATGTAGTTTCCCAAATACAAAACAGTTTCTCCTAAACCTTTCCATCTTTTTTTCGTACCCCAAGCTAAAAGTGATATAACATCAAAACTCACGACACAGGGAGTCTTTACCGGCTTTAACTTTCCCATGAGCAACGGTCGCACTTCAGCGGTGAGAAAAGCCCAGTTTCGTTCTCTTTAATTGGTTGACACGCCCTTATAAAGATTATTATTCCAATCTGCTTCCGCAAAACACCCTTTTAGAAAAATTGACGCACATATTTTTATTGCCATTCGCGCAACACAGTCCTGACGAATAAGTGTCATTGCAAGGTATTGGACATGCTGGGTGGATCAAAATGGTTTACAGGTAAATTAAGAGGTGTACCGAGGCGTGTAGAATGTAGCAAGTTTATAAATAGGCTTCAAAAGGATATGATCTGGGTACTGCCGGTGCAGTTTCTTCAGCTCTGCGCGGAATTTGGCTTCTGTCGGACTGGCAGTTGATGGATCGGCACCTGTCAATTAAGAAAATAAGAAAGAATATTACGGCAAGAAAAACTAAAACAAATTCTAGCTTAGACATGTAATAAAGTTAGTATAGCTTTTGAGCTGGGGCAGGGGCAGCGGTGTGCCTCTCTTGATAAAGGTTAATTAGCATTACTTTCTTTCGAAACACAATGTAAACCCCTATATTAGAAGTGTGACACCTGCAAAAGTTGCGAACTTACCAAATGAAGCTGTGAGCTCTTGAATTGAAAATCCATCTTCCTCGCTATCGTACTGTTCCCTCTTCTTTGAGCCTAAAACTCTCTCAGATTGTGAACGTGGCAGCTTGCATTTGCTAGCCTCAGAAACCTCTGATCGCGCTCTAAGCTGCTGTTGACTCGGTCTCCGTCTGATAAAGCGTCCTACGGCACCTGACGAACATATCAACTTTTTCAGCAAGGTGATTTTAAAACTGTCACGCAATCTGTAAACGGCACACCCGTGACGTAATTTGTTCAGTAACGCTACACGCGTGTGTTTGTAAACATGTCAGCCGCTAAGGTTGCGTTCCTTTATCCGATTGTGACACTGACACAAACAAATTTTCGAGTTTTCCAATGATTTTTGATTGTTTCGTAACGGAACATCTAAAGGTGAGTAACTAGATTTCTTATTCTATAACGAGTTTTTCACTTCCAGGACTTGGAATGCATCAAGAACTCCTCGAAACTCCTGACATATTCTCAACTTACTTTCCTCCTCATTGTTTTTCGCTGTACATAGCCTCTTCACTGTTGGCGGGTTTTGAATTTCATCTAGTAGAAAAAACAAACAAATGTTGAAATGGAATTGACGAGAAACCAGTTATTACACAGAGTTTAAACAGAATGGAAGTGAAAAGAGTCTGTGGAGGGAACATAATTATACAGTATTTCAGACATGATTTTGCTCCCACGTTATACATATTTTCATGGGACTACGAAGTAGTGCATACAACGTTTGGTAGATGGAAGGTAGTGTAATTTCAAGTGCAGAATGCAGTGCAGAGAATTAATACATTCATGGTGAGTTTTAGATAAATACATCTGTAATTCTGATGCTGTGTTCACACTAGGGTGAAACATGTTTAGTCTGATCATGAATGAAATATGTTTTGCTGGGAAATTTGTTCACATCAGGCGTTGCGTGAATCACGATCGAAACATGCTTATTCTGAGCATGATTGAAACTACCTCATGAGGTTCAGATCAGGTTTAGTTCAGGTGTACAGGGGCGTAGCCAGGACTTTTTCAGAGGTACACACAATCACTGTTTTCAAACACTCCCACTACCTCCTCCCCCTACCTCCTCCCCCCACCCTCAAGTCCCAAATCTTTCTCTTTTTTTTTTTACTTTTTCAGGTACGCACGTGCATACAGGTAGCTACGCCCCTGGTGTAATTATACAGATTATAAAGATTCATGCAAGCTTATGCCTGCTTTATCAAAAATCAATGGCATACATTATAGAACCCAGCATGAAACTTGTTTTTGAACACTAATGTGGACAATGAAACTAATATGGACAATGAAATTTCAAACATGTTTATTTTACTCTAAACATGTTTCGGTGCTGATCGATGTGAACACAACATAAGATGTTCTAGGACTAGGAGTTTCGGGAAAATTCCAGAAAGTTCTTGAATTTTCAGGATGTAATATTATTGAATCCTGGGCATTTGCTTCTGTTGCAATACTAGCATGTGACAGTAAGCCGTGTTGCTCAAGAACAAAAGCTGTACATACCTTGGGTATAAGCCACCAATTCTAACTTATCAGGGTCTATTCCTATCCATCTAAAGCCAGGTTTTCTTCCAGTCTGAATGCTATGAATATGAACTTTCTCTATAAGCTGAAGGCTTGACAGAATGTTGGCGATGTCATAAAGCCGACGAACTTTGGCTGAAGAGGAAAAGATAGTTACATTTTCCTTTTTTTTTCTAGAAAATAAATAAATGTGATCAAAGGAGTTTGAGGGAGAATTTTAGGATTCCATTTGGTGGTGGTTTGAAAAAAGATATTTATGCACTGCAGTGAAATTATGTCTTTATTAAATATTTTCCTTACTTTTATACTTTGTTTGGCCCTCTTCTTCTTCCCCTATCAGTACATTTGCTGCATTCTCCAAAGTAACATATCTTGTCTAGGTGGAGAAAAAGTGATTTAATCTTTAACTCTTTGCATACTGGTATGTCATTAATGATTATAAATATTAGAAATATTAGAAATATGTGTCTTGTAGAACCTTGCGAAGCTCGGGGAGGGTGCACCACAAAATTTTAGCAACAGGGGAGGGACAGATGGATTATCTGGAGAGGTTCGGATGGCCACAAAATTTAAAGTTGAAACACACTCGTTCCCAGTCGCAGTTTTGTTGCTAGGCAACTGCAGGACACCAACCCGATATACTGCGTGTATATACATGTATATACAGCTGTTTCGAGAAAGGTTGTCGGAAAAAAGCGTAAAAGTGCACGCGACAATCCCGAAAGGTATTGTGGGTAGTTTTACGTGACTTCGGCATTTCAGGGAAATCTGAGAAAATGGCACAAAACGCCATGGACGTATGTTTGCGAGTGTTAAGAGAAAGCAACAAAAGTAGATTCGACAGCTACAGTGTCAGGAACGTGCCTTGCTTTGAAACCGTTATTCAATTGAAGCAATACTTTTTGCAAAATTGTAAAGCGGAAATTTTACCAGCAACCGACACGACTTTCCAGATCGGCTACTACGTCAAAGAAAAAAAAAGAAATTCTCTATATCGTCCGAAATCCAGCTCGCCGAGTTGTTTTCTTTGGTTAAAAACGGGAAGGTAACAATGTGGGTAGATCCACATAAAGACGTTCTTAGAAGTTCTTTGGATAAAAAGAGAAAAGGTAAGGAACACTTTAAGCCACGTTTTGCACGTTTTGTTGCACCTGAAGTTCGGTGAGATTTTTTTCAAATGTTTAACTACAATGATTATGATTATTACTACTCTCAATTTGGTAATCCCAATTGCAACGAGGACGGAGAGGGAGAAGACAGCTACGAGTCTTGCTTTGCACGGCTAATAGGGAAGCACGACTTTCCTGAGTTTAAATTACGCTGCTGGGCGCGGATGGTGGTAAGGAAATTTTAATTGCCGGGAGTAATTTTCACCTTTTTTGGTTAGATTTCATATCCACCATCAAGCTATATTTTCTATAAGATTGTTTACTTCTTATTTTCTAAACTGAGTTTTCAATCAAGTGTTGTTTGACAAATGTTTACAAAAATTAGCATAAAACGCATGCTTCGCACGTTCTTGAGACTGAAATAGACTGGACTGCTTGAAGCAGCTTCCATAATCACGAACTCCACGTGTGGATGCATGGCAAAACTGTTTAACGATTTTACTTCGCCAGTATTCAGGCATTTGAAATATAGCGCTCCACAGTTCTTGGCGATATGAATAAAGTAGCCGCTACTTCATCTACGCTATATCCTAAAAACTCATTTATCCATATGGGCCGCCATATAAGATCATCACTGCACGGACGAGGCATTGCGGGTCTGATATACTTATTTGACTCATTAAAATTCATTGATAATATCCCAGATTACCTTTCGGGATTGTCGCGTGCACTTTTTCGCTTTTTTCCGACAACCTTTCTCGAAACAGCTGTATACTGTATACTAGCTCTTGCTTTGCGAGGAATAATTTTATACAGTCAACCCTTGTCTTTATAGTGGGTAAGGAAAACATTCTTTGAAAACCTATTTTCATTAGCGGATTACACTTATTAACATTGTTATTAACTGCAGTAACTGTCCCAAAGCCTTTTTTACAAATAAAAAGCAGGTGGACGAAATGACAGTGAACAGAGGAAGCTGAAAATTTACTATTGTTAGAGCATCACTTGTCCTTGATAAAATAGAGATCCAAACACTTTGGTGTATTCCCTTTTTCAAAAGGCAATTTATTCACCATAAAGTGTAATGACAAAAAGAGGAAAACATTACAAGTTCCACTTGGTATCCACTGTAACAAGAGTGAAAACAATAGAATTGTGACATTGCACCAAATCAATTGCCTGTAATGGTAATGTAATGTAATGTAATGTCTGTAATGTAATGGTGGGAGTGTGATTCAGATTCTGTCCAGCTTACATAATATTGGTATGTCCATAAGAGGGAGGTATCTACAAGGCAAGACTTGACTCCAACTATCATGCAGTTACATTAATAAACTCAATAACATGAAAAGCTTGACCATACCTCTGAGACAAGAAACATCATTAAGAATTTTTGACTAAGTACTCCTAACGACTTGTCTTTCCTGCAGTATTCACTTATGTTATCTGCCAATAAAAATGGAAACACAGTAAAATATTGCTTCATAAACACTAAAATTTAGATTTCAGTGAACCTAAAGCAATGCAAAACATATAAATCACTGAAGCACAATCAAGTAGATGTACATAAAACTAATGAAAAGTGTGAAAAAGCTGTATTATACTAAAACATCATTGATTTTAGTTTGACAAACAAATCAAATAAACTTTGACTGTTTGGGAAAAGCAGAGGTGAATAATCTATGATCCCAGCAAATGAAATTGAATTTAAAAAACCCTCATAATTTGATATCTTTTTGTAGGTCAAACATCATCTATGTTGTATTTTCAGGAATAATCCAACTGTCTATCAAAACCACTGAAAAATTTTAAAATGTTAATGTTAAACGGCCAAAAATTTATGAAATAGTTCTAAATGTTTCGGGCTTTGCCCTTCTTCAGTGGATGGTATGTTAGTTAAGAAATATGCCACGGCATCTTAGTTTTAAATCCTTGTCTTTTGCATGCGCGCGCAACCTTCAGAAGAAATGAAAGTCGCAATTAGGGCCGCGCGGTTGACAGGTACAGTGTACCAAGTTGGAAAATAAGACGCATCTCTTGCCGTTTCCTTTGTTTGTTTCTGCGCAGAGCTTGACGCCGCAGACCTGCATGTCATCTGCAGAGTGTACATGTATCTAAACCAATGTCTACTGTAGATGCCATAACAATGTACCTTTATACTTTGGCTTCTTGTTAGTACTGTCATCTAATGTATTTTCTTGTGTGGATGGTGGTGGCATAAGGCTTTGATCCAATCCCACTGAAGGGGTTAATGCTTGAACAAGAGTCATGAGATTTGTATCCTTTGGAAGTATTAATGGCAATTTAGTAGCTATTGGAATGGCTGGAACCTTTTTTGCCTGAAACATAACATGATTGCACAATGATATTACTAACAGTGTCCTGTATTACCAGATTCTTTACAGTCAAAATACTCAGCGCGTTCCGCTTATTATTAGGGAATGACTTTCATTAATCGGGAACGGATGGCATTATTGAAATTAAAATTCAGGTTTTAAATTGATTATTGGAATCTTCCAACGGTAGCCTCTTTCGAAAAAACGAATGTTGATTGGTTTATTTACTGACATGGGTCAAAAGGTCACAGGCGAAATACGCAACCGTTGGTCGCTGTTGGTTTCAGAGAATTCAGTTGCTTGGGCTTCATAGGAAATTTTCTTCACTTTCGGTGAAAATTTCTCTTTCAGTACCAGCACACTACCATTTTAAGAATTATTCTTCGGAGTTTTGTAAATGCAGAGCTTATTTACGTCAAAAAAAATACTCAGCAATGAATTTTTGTTGAGCGAACAGAAATAGGTCAGATGTGTCAAGCCGCCAACTGCAGGGTTGTCCCTAACAGCCGGCAGCCAGCAGAATTAACCGGCTACTTCGGTCGTTTGTGCCGGCTACTTTTGTGATAAATATACTTTTTAAAGACAAATTATTTCTTTCTTTACTGGTGCTATCCGCCTACTTGGAAATTTTTGCCAGCTACTTGAAAAGTTGTGGACAACCTTGCAACTGTTGCGTGCTTTGCACGTGAACATTCACCTGATGTCAATAACAAACCAATCAGCATTCGTTATTCCGAATGAGGCCACTGGTAGTTGTAGTCATATGACGTCATCATGCAAATGGCCTATTGCACACCTTAAAACATATTACCTGTACATTTCATAACCTGGCCTTTAAAAAGGGCATAATATTATGCATGTAACGATCCTTGAAGATTTGGTGTCATTGGATTCGTGTACTGTACGGATGTATGTACGATCCTGACACTTGACACAGTAGGAAAAAATTTAAAACTACAAACAAATATTTTGCACATTTTAATTTTGTAATATTACCTTTTCTTTTTTGGTTTCTTTAGGTTTCGGGTTTTCCTTTCCCGATGGTGAAGGCTTTAATTTCAAACCTTGTGACACTGCATAGTTCTGTTTCAAACAAAACATATTCGTTAATGTAAATGTGTACCACTATTCAAAGAAAATATTTTAAAGAATGCAGCTTTGTACAGTAGTCTTCAAAACAAAGTTATGGAGAAAATAAATTTCAGAAAATTACAAGACTTAGTATGTATCCTGATCCACCATGTTGGTGTACTGAAGAGTTTAACGTCTAACATGCCGGATCAGAATGCATACTAAAACACTGTAAAACTGATACAAGAAATTAAAGTAAGTTACATATATGAAATAAAGATTCCCAGTTTCTAAAAATTGAAAATGCAAAAATATTGGTTTTTGTGACATTTGAGAAGCCCAGTGTTTTTTTTTTACAAAGCTTTATAATGCTATATTTCCACATAGATTTATTCTACTGATGTCTAAAACAATGTCAAATGAAGAGCTTTTTGGCGGTAGTACATGTAGTTTAAGTTTTAGAATTTTGATGTCAATTGTAAAATTGCTGTTTTGGTGTCAAACTCTCTAGGACCCAATTTACATGTAAAATGTATTTCACTGGCTTTGGAATACAGTCATCTCCTTAAGACGGACACTGTCAAAGCCGGCTCCAACTGTCCGTCTTAGAGAGGTGTCTGGCTTATAGAGAGTCAAGGTAACGTGACAGTAGTTACTCTAAAATAATAAAACGGAACCTACATGCACAATGAATACATGTACATGTACGTATGTTTAAAGTGGTTTACTTGTACTTAAGCAAAACCTACAAACTGGAACAAAAATAATATTAGAAATTTAAAGTGGACTTGTTTGTTCATATTCACTACCTACAATTCTGTTTTGAAGCATTTTTCACTAAAAAAGCACTTCTCAAGTGTCTGTTGACGGTTTCAAAGTGTCTGTTGACCATCTTAGAGAGGTGTCCATCTTAGAGAGTTCAGTTACAGTAATATGACTGAAAAATGGCAGGGACCAACACCAGGTGTCCGTCTTGAGGTGTCCGTTAAGAGAGAATTGACTGCACTTGAATTTCCAGTTTAGGTACATAAGTATGTGTACATCCAAATTACCTTGAGTTTAATTAGAGTAGTGGGTAGTCTTGATTTGCCATGCCAGACATATCTGTTCTTTGCATATCTGGTGATTACTTCTACACTTTCTAGCACATTAACAATATCATATATACGTCGTCTTTCCACACCTGCAAAAGGAGAATTGGTTATTTATCAATCAATTTATGCAACCCCATTTTCACTTTGCAAGTATGTAGGCACTAGCAACCAAGGAATATATTTAAGTTTAACTAAAACAATGAACCAATATAAAGCAAACTTTAAGGTAACTGAGGGTAAACTGCAAAAGAAAAATACTTTACAAAACCTCCAGTCAAGAGTATTTTTCAGCACTATTGTTTATACTTATTTTTTTGTATCTCCTAAACAGGGCTAGCCTCTGGGCCAGTGATTCTTACATTACTTGTTGATGTGATGTACTTTGCTTTCAAATTGGTCAAATGGTAAGCACCCCACAAGATAACCAAAACAAAAAGAATGATGGAAAGCCAATAACCTGTTGAAAACTAGTGGACAACTGGTTGACAGAGGCAGAAAGTGCAGCCACAGAATGTAAAGCGAGAGAGTGGTGCCTACATACATGTACATAACCAAGTGGCACATTGCACAGAGCCGGATTAAGTGCTTGACTATTATCACAAGATGAAAAACAACTCCCTTTTGGGATATTATGCCTTTAGGCAGTGACAAAGGTTTGTAAAAGATCTGGTCCCAGTTGTTTAAAGAGTGGATAATTTTGTCCAGTGGATAAGTCTTCCATTTTCATTAGTATTAAATTGTTGCTTGTCCAAAAGATACTTCTTACTCTTCAAGCTATAGTGCCCCAGGGTTTTCAGTAACATTTTAAAGTACCGAATTCATTGGTGGAACAAACAGACTTGGGCGATTTATTTACACTTGAGAAAATAATTATTTTGTGTGAAAGTACTAGACTTTACATGTCAAATGACCGGACGTTTCGTCCGGCCTCTGGCCTCAAACAAAATCCCTGGTGCCCTAAATTGTTTCTTATTCATTAATTTATAGTATAGAAGAGGAGTTTTTCTTACTAAGATCCTTTGCCACATCATCCAAGCCAATCTCAATAAACTCATCCCTCTTTGGATATTCTGGATATTTTGACAGAAACCTGTTGTAAAGGGAAGATAAAATGGTATTTTATGGGGAAAAATAATATGCACTTATTGACTGAGAGGGAGGGCCGGACGGGAAAATATACACCATAACCGAGAGCCAAATATTTTCCCGTCCGGCCCGACCTAAGTCAGTCAATAAGTATTTTATAATATGACTAGAAAGTACAAGAATAGTTGTGCAGTGCGAGGTCGCTTGAACTCGAGCTGGACCGGACGGCTTTTTCTAGACCGGCCCACATCAACCCGTCCGGCCCTGCTCACATCACCTTGCAATTCTGTTTTCTGTAGGATTGCGTCAGCGGGGCCGTATGGTCATATTATAAAGCCTCATATGATTGCAAAATTCAACAACCACTATTGAAAACAGTCAAAATCATGAACAGAGAAGTAGAACTTCAAGAGATCAAACGATCTCTTCATTTGTATACTGTCTACTGCTGTTTTGAGCAACCCGAACAAAACGTGACTTGATGCTAATGATTATTAATTAAATTAGTTAGGGTTTGAAATGTGTAACGCCAGACGTAGTCATGCCACGATCTTCTGTTTGAATTTGAAATAAATTTCGGGAAAAGATAATACGAAAATTCGTTGCGATCTTTCCTTGTCAAGAGCTAAATAATTAAACTTTGAATAGCGCTACAAAAACAATACAGCAACTTATTTTGCCGCGTAAACAACACGCCTTCACTGTATTACAAATTCAAACATTGCCACGTCTTGCCAAATTTGGCGCTAAACGGTTAATCATTTTACAACGCTCGTATTTCCACATTTCTACTTACTTTTGACACAGAAGTCCAAGCGATTTGTCTTTTCGGCTTACAGTAATCTTGTTTCCTCCACAATCAAGTTGTGAGGAATCGTCTTTTATGCATTTTTCGCCTCCAAGCACCTGAGACTGTTTTGAATTTAAAATTAGCGAGCTAGCCGCCGTGTGAAGTGCCTCCAAGGAGTTAGCATTTTGACCAGGAAAGAGTTCCCTTTTCTTTGTCTCTCGATCGCGAATTGCCGGGCTTGCAGCACTAACAAGCATTTTAAGATTAGCTGTAGGAGTGAGTGGATCATCTCCGGTTTGATTCGTGGTGTTCTTTGATGTGTCAGCCACCTTTGGCGGAGTAGCGGGAGGGCCTTGCTTCCAAATACTATTCGTTTTCAGCTGACTTGTAATTTGATGTTTGCAATCTTCGGTGCTGGGCGCCGGCATATCCGTTTTATGCTGAACGGGTAACGCATCAGAAACCATTTTATTCGCTTCGCAGTTTGTGGCTATCGACGAAAGCTCTGCCAATGAAGGATATCGGGCTAAAGGAATGGATTGCGATGAGCTATCACACTCGCTTTCCGTATCATCACAATCACTGGCGTCTGGATTCATTTTATCATCGTTTATATCCCAGCCTTCAGGAGTTAATAAAACTCTGTTTGATTCCATGATGCCCCTGAAATAATTCAAAACGAAATGAAAGAGCAGCCAGCGGATAGAACAAACAGATGAAATGTATAACAGAATTTACAAGAACTCCCATTAAGTCATGATCAGGCGTTACAAAACCTAGTCTGCAGTTGATCATGATGTAGTAACGAAACGTTACCTTTGATCTTCAGAACATATATATAAATAGGTGTCTAAAATTAAATGTGATGCCTTGTGAAATCACATGGTTGTATTCATAGAAGGAGAAATCGATCCGAAAACATAAACATGCATAGGTAAATTGTAGCAATTTGAAAGGCTCGAAAGGTTAAGAGGCGGGAAGCACTGAGCACGGAGTCGATCGAGATGATCACATTACTTTGTTTAACTTACCACTTGTTTTAAAACCTACGTCAAGTTCGTCTTTAAACAACACAACGCAGCCACGTCGATAACTCATACGGATGAAAAATCACTTCAAGGGCAGCTAGAAGCCAAAACGGCTGAGATAATCACCTCGCCTTTCTTTCCAAGTACAATGAAATCGCGTTATAAGCGGTTGTGATTTTTGGCGCGTTCAATTTTACGCGGGGATTTGGCTCGTCACTCTGCCTCCCGCTGTTAGCCAATGAAATTCTCTCATTTGCGTCATGTGATTTACTTGGGTGAATAGGCCAGTCAGCCCAGCTAGTTTTCATTTTTCGAGCGAAGTTGAACAAGACCTGGTTACCAAGCGAGCACGCTTTGCGCGCGCCAACAAAATGGCGGCTGCTAGAGGAGGTACTGCGAAATGTGATGTTTGATCTATTTGTCATGTTTAAACACTAAACTTCACCGAGTTTCTCTTACACTTAGGCACATGGAGACCTTACAAAGAACTTCAGGCAGTCGTGGAGCGATCATTGTACAAGAAAACACCTGAAGTCTATCACGAACTTGAGGTTGCCCTGAAGAAATTCAAACCGGATTTTATCTCTTTGCTCAAAAATCCAGTAAGTCCTGAAACGATGCTTGAATAGTATGGACTAAGTAATAGCTAAAAGGATTCCTGTTTCTCACTTTTTTTTATTTTAGTTTTCCCAGAGATAGAAATCTCAACGCCAGCTGAGATCCCATTATATTTCAATATTGTTTTTATTTGATTCCCCCACACTTGATTGTATACAGAATTAATCTCCTTCAAAAATAGTTAAATCCTGGTTCTCCTTTTACTCCTTGAGGATCCTTTGTTAGCAAAATATATGGTACAAACGGCATAAATGCTTATTTAAATGTTTTTTTTTTAATCAAAATTAAAGGGAGAGTTTCACGGCTTGGCGCATGTGCACAGATTAAAATGCTTTATTTCTTTCTTACCAACAGTTTATCGGTTAAAAAACCACCCACATTTACTTCAATAATCACATACTATAAATAGTCCAAACAAGGCGAAGGATGACCAAAATTCACAGACAATTTCAACGCTCTGGTGGCTTTCATGGTGTACATGGGTATGTATAATCATCCATTCACTCAGCTGACTGATCGCAACATTTTCATGGGCAAATTTCCCACCAGAGTTATCTACTCGTTTCCGATTGGTCTAAACAATAAAATTAAATGGGTTAAGTCATAGCTTGCACATGCGCTGAACCGTGAAACCCTCCCTTTAATGCGATGGCTAAACAAGACTTTCAAGACAAAAGCTACAGTGTAGGTCATTTTTGTGGTGGCACATGTCTGAGCATAATATAAAGATTAGCTGGACAGTTTCATTTCCATTAGAAAGGACTATTTCAGTTGGAGGTTTCCTTTTAAGATTAGTGTATAAAATTATTTTGTCAATCCTTTTTCAAAAATACACCTCAACTGATATAGAGTTTGAGTATAAGTTTGCACACTTTAATCATGCATAACAACTTTGATCTGACCCCCACTCCACCCCTTGCCTTGTTGGTCATGGTTACTGGTAACATCTTTGTCATCACGCGTGTAAGTAAGTTCGTCTTTGCGAAGTGCAAAGTTGTGCTGAGTTCATCCGATTGCTGTAGGATGAGACAGTTCAGATAGGTTTGGATTGGATGACTCAATTGTCAAGGCAGTTCTGTTTGTAAGTACGCGCTTTTGATCCGTGGGAAAGTAAACAGTGCTTCACTCATTCTTTTTACTGCTTTACCAAGCACAGCTTTCACCAAATGTGGCCAAGTATTGTTTTCAAAGATTGTTTTGGGTTTTTTCATGGTTTGGAAAAAGGTTTTAGTGAAAACTGAAACGAGCTGTGAATCGAAGTGTTTGCTTGCAGACCATGAGCTGTCTGAACTCATGATTCAAACGCTGCCAGCATTTCATTTCTGTACCTATGACCATTCAGAACTGCACTTTTTTTTTATTAGCGAAAGCATTATATATGTGAATCATCTTGTTGGATAACAATGGCATTCTCAGTGATTTTGTTACCCCTGCATCCTGCGTCCCTGACATATAAAATTCCCTAAAGACACAAAATAACTCATGACACGTGTCCCGTAGGGCGCAAAGAACGATCGATCAGTCTTTGTGTGAATTTAAATCTGAAAAAAAAAAACATCTCAAGTCTAGAGAGTAATATCATCTGCCAACAAAATATAGTAGGTCAAGAAGTAATTTCTAAATGAATAAACAGAAGCATTTCTATGCAAATTCTCCAACAAAATTTCTTTTATTTCAAAAGTTGCCATTTTGATTTACCTGATGGATCGAGTGGTTTCTCATTATGTTTGCCTTATATGGAAAGCACATGGGTGAACCAAGATGGCTGACAATGATTCAGAATTTTGCTTGTAGAAACAGCGTACAGTTCACCTTTTGGACTGGGACTCATGATTAATTTTTTCATGAAATGAGTCCCAGGACTCACCATAGCAATTTGTAACGAAATCGCTGCAATCTTATATACACAGGAAAAGTCGGAAATTTTCAAAAACATAATAAAAATAGGTTGCTGAGTTGAATTATTTTGATGTTTAATAATTAGGATAAATAAATCGCCAAGACTTTCAGAAGCAGAAAATCACTGATAAGCGTTTGACTCAGCTTTTAATCAAAGGAAAGACATTTTCTTTCAAGGAAATATGAGTTTCATTCAAAAGTTTTGACCTTTTGTAGAAAAGATATTTTGGATTCAGTGGTCATAAAAAACAGTTTGCTATCAGTTGCATTTCACATGAAATTTGCATACAACAAAATTGTGTATTTGCAACAACACTTTGAAGCCGACAACACTGTGAAGCCTGGAAAAAACTTATTATAGATGGCAAAATCAGCGCATTTTTTGTTAAAGAACCAGCTGACAGATTTCAATTTGGTCTTGAAATCACGGAGAGGTGTTAGTGAATGTGTCACGCAACTTTTATTTAAAAAATGTTTGACCAATTTATAGCAATTATCTCCAAAGATATGAAAATTAAAAAAAATCTGGTATCTTCTGAATGCGACTTTATTTTTTGTTGTTGTTTTTATTGCCTGTTAATTTAGGGCCTACAAAAAGTTAATGGAAATCCAGAGAGGAGGAGATCTCTGGGTTAAAAATCAAGGTGGGAGGGTGGGTCTAGCTGGCCAGGAAATCCAGGTGGTGGATGGGTAAGAAAAATCTTGCTTCCATCGGGGAGGAGGGAGGAGGAGATTTTTTCTGGAATAACCCATTTTACCCAGGTTTTATGTGATTTAGTAACACAGGAATACTAATTCTCTATAATTTATTGATTATCTATTTTCATTTTATAGCAGTAACCACTTGCAGTCCTCGACTGCCTATATTTGTTGTAGGACACCATGTTGGAACATGATGTAAAATTAGTCAGACATTTTCATTTCTGTTAGAAAAGGCTATTTCTTAAGACATTTCCCATACTATTTGATCAAGGAAACAAGATATACATTCAGTTGGAGGCTTCCTTTCTAGCTGCGTGTATATGTTGTCAATCCTTTTACAAAAATTCTCCTCAACGGATACAGAGTTATGGCATACATGTAAGTTTGTAATCTTTATCATGCATAACAACTTTAATCCAACCCCTACTCCACCCCTTGTTAGGAAAGCTAAGTCATTTTTGTGATAGGACACCATGTTTGAGCATAATGTAAAATTAGTCAGACATTTTCATTCCTGTTAGAAAAGTCTATTTGTTAAGACATTTCCCATACTATTTGATCAAGGAAACGACATATACATTGAGTTAGAGTATTCCTTTCTAGCTCCGTGTATATGTTATCATCCTTTTTCAAAAATTCTCCTCAATGGATACAGAGTTATACATAATGTAGCATACATGTAAGTTTGTACATCTTTATCATACATAACAACTTTAATCCAACCCCTACTCCACCCCTTGTTAGGAAAGGAAAGTCATTTTTGTGGTAGGACACCATGTTCGAGCATAATGTAAAATTAGTCAGACATTTTCATTCCTGTTAGAAAAGTCTATTTGTTAAGATGTTTCCCATACTATTTGATCAAGGAAACGACACATACATTGAGTTAGAGTATTCCTTTCTAGCTCCGTGTATATGCCGTCATCCTTTTTCAAAAATAAGCCTCAACGGATACAGAGTTATAGCATAAGCTTGTACATCTTTATCATGCATAACAACTTTAATCCAACCCCCACTCCACCCCTTGTTAGGCAAGCTAAGTCATTTTTTGGTAGGACACCATATTCGAGCTTAATGTAAAATTAGTCAGACATTTTTATTTCTGTTACAAAAGGCTATTTCTTAAGACATTTCCCATACTATTTGATCAAGGAAACAAGATATACATTAAGTTGGAGGTTTCCTTTCTAACTGCGTGTATATGTTGTCAATCCTTTTTCAAAAATTCTCCTCAACGGATACAGAGTTATGGCATACATGTAAGTTTGTACATCTTTATCATGCATAACAACTTTAATCCAACCCCTACTCCACCCCTTGTTAGGAAAGGAAAGTCATTTTTGTGGTAGGACACCATGTTCGAGCATAGTGTAAAATTAGTCAGACATTTTCATTCCTGTTAGAAAAGTCTATTTGTTAAGATGTTTCCCATACTATTTGATCAAGGAAACGACACATACATTGAGTTAGAGTATTCCTTTCTAGCTCCGTGTATATGCCGTCATCCTTTTTCAAAAATAAGCCTCAACGGATACAGAGTTATAGCATAAGTTTGTACATCTTTATCACGCATAACAACTTCAATCCAACCCCCACTCCATCCCTTGTTAGGCAAGCTAAGTCATTTTTTTGGTAGGTCACCATATTCGAGCTTAATGTAAAATTAGTCAGACATTTTTATTTCTGTTAGAAAAGGCTATTTCTTAAGACATTTCCCATACTATTTGATCAAGGAAACAAGATATACATTAAGTTGGAGGTTTCCTTTCTAGCTGCGTGTATATGTTGTGGTTCAAATTTTTCTTTGATTTGAAAATTTTCAAACCGGTTTAATTTTATTTTTCCTGTCTCAGATTCATTATCATATTCTGAGACAAAGCAAAACAATAATCAAACTGGTTTGAAAATTTTCAAACCAAAGAAAAATTTGAACCACAACATGTATTTTGTCAAACCTTTTTCAAAAATACAGTTGTACGCCTCAACTGATATAGAGTTACAGCATAAGTTTGCACGCTTAAATCATACCTAACGGCTTTAATCCAGCCCCACTCCACCATTTGTTGGGCATGCTGGTTTGGTAGTTTCACCTTGAAAAAGGAGATGGCCTGGAATATAATGTTCAGCCACTCCTTGTCATTACATCACTCTCAACCTTCCATAAATTAAAGCATTGCATATACATGTACACTGTACTGTAGGTACATGTGTCATATGCGTTGACAGTGTACAGTACCCAGGGTGTTCATTAGGCATCGGAGATCAGAGAATTCTCTGCCTACTATGCAGAATTCCCCGGCTAAATTTTGATGGCAATTATTATATGTAGCTATCTTTTCGCTCTTTCATAATATTCTCCTGTTACTAAATACACTATTCTCCTGCTACTACAATTCTTAATGAAAGCCCTGAGTACCTGGGATACACAGATGCTTTCTGAACTACAAACCTTGTAGGGTTATCAGACAAGTTATTGACCAGAAGAGCATCATGTGTGGATGACCAGGTTTTAATAAATTAACAAGAGGCTCCAAGCAGCCTATGCTCATGCGCATGCGTAAGAAAGTTTTATATATATTAAGCATGATAAGATGTCCGACATGGAGAAGAGTTACTCCTTTCATTCAGTAATCTTTTCTGCAAACCACATTGTTTACTATTGAATGTTTTGTAAATGAAGGCTGCACCACAATGAAGCCAGTGATTCTTCTGAGTGTTATATATACCTAATGTGAACATAAATGTAAGTAGGATTGTAGGAGACGCTGTCATGACACTTCAATAACACTGTTTTACTAGAAGTGAGAGTAGCCGGAAGTCACTAAACAGGAAGTGTAAATGGAAAAGCTATGAACCTGGAGAGCACAACTTAAAATATGCATGCATAAATTTGCATGCAAAATTGTGACGCCAAAAACAGAAGAAAAATAAGAAGAAGAAAAATAAAAAAAACTCACTAACTCATGCCGCTACGCACATGAGTAATTATATGGAAAATGGACCTTACCTTAAACAGTTTTACAGTGATCTTTCTGGAGGCTAGATACCATCAGGATCGTCTCTAGCTGTCTGCCTTAGAGATGTGTCCGTCTTATTCTTGGCTTTCACTTACGTCATATCAAAATTCAGAAGCATTAAAAAATAGATTTCGAATCCAAAATGTTTATAGAATTGTAGAGAGTTTAAAACTACAGATATTGGCCAAATTTTGAAGTGCAAAAGCATTTCGTTCAAGAGTTATAGGCAAACGAGTATTCGATATTTTTAGTAAAAAATGTATGGAGCGGCCATCTTTGTGCCCCTGAGAAGGGCACAAAGATGGCGGCCAAAAATTCAAAGTCTTGATTACACCAAAAATCACATCCAAAAATATTGTATTTGCTGTAAGGTCAATTAACTCGGCTTATAAGCACTTATAATGCAAACAAAAACTTTCAGCTGATTCAATTTTGTTTATTTTCGCGGCTTATCTGAAATGGCGTGACGCATTGCGTGACACATTTAAAACCTTTGTAAATCGGAAGCAAAACATCGTTAAAACCTGAAACTTTTTGTGAAGGATTATAACACTTGTATCCACATACCATGTTAGAAACAGCTTTGTAGGACGTATACTTTAGATTTTTTAATTTTTATGACGTCATGTGAAAACCAAGAATAGTCACAGACAAACAAAATTTGTTGCGGAACTAGTCATCCACTGATGTCTGCCTCAGAGAGATGTTGATACCTTACAGGGGAGAGAGAGAGAGTTGGCTGCATAGTAGAGCAATCAATTAATCTTTTTACGTTTTCTTTCTGTTCTTCCAGTAACTACTTACAGTATTTTAGGCAGGGAGTTTATGAAACCTGTGCAGACTTTCTGGGAAAGCCACCTTTGTTTAAAATATACACTAGAACCTCTACTAATGGCCACCTCCTCATAACAGCCACCTCTTTACAACGGCGTTGTTTTCTTGTTTAGACTTAGTATTCATTCACTTAAATCCTCTACAAGAGCCAGATACTGTAGTTCTGTCTGATTGTGACTGTTGGAAAAAGATTTGACTGGACTGTAAATAATTTGTAACATAAACTAATATCATAATCTAATAGAGCAATTTTCAATTGAGTGTGAAAAGTAATTACACAATAAAAGCAATTATTGCTTTGGTTTTTCATTGCTACACTTTGTGATTGGCTAAAAAATCTCGTGCCACTTTCTCAACCAATCAGAAATAAAACCAAAACCAATTGGACTTGCTCGCATGCATTTTTCTGTGCTTGGTGCCACCGACATGTAATTGCTTTGAGCTCTGATTGGTTCATTGGATTGTTTACGACTGCTGTGATTGGTCAGAGTAATTACTTTGGTTTTGGTTTTGCGACACTCAACTGAAAACTGCTCTATCATAATAATAATTTATCATAATTATAATAATCATTTGCAATATTTTAATATATTTCAATAACACAGAACTACTGGTAACATCTTGCCTTTGTCTTGGGAAACATCGAGATTCTCGGGAAACGAAATTCACTGTTTCCCTGAGGACCACTCATTAAGTGATTTGTTACATAGCAAAACAAAAACACAACAAAACACAGTTTGAAAAATGTGCTGATCACTCCAGGTAAACATCAATCGCATCATAATCATGCCACCTTTTGTAATGGTATGATCACGTGCGCTAGCGGGCAACAGTGAAAATGTTGCCCGCTTTTGCAAATGTTGCTCACTTGTGGATGTTTGGCGGGAAACAGTTTGTTTGTTAGACGTCATGTGACCATGAATCATCCAATCAAGGCACACGTATTGAGAAAAACTCCAGACATAACATTTATGCAGATGGCCTGCACTTGTGAAAAGGCCACTTTGACTTTCAAATTTTTACTTAAATGTCAAGTCAAATTTATTGAAGGAATGCTTCACTTGTAGGTGAAAAATACAGACCACAGAGAGCAGTTAAAAAAGGCACCAACTGTTGGCCTTCAACTTGCCGGTCATCCTGAAAAACAGAAGCTCCCAGAACAATTTGTCCAGGAAGCTCTTATACTTAGTGATATCCTTGAATTAAATGAGTTTGTGTGCGTGGATTTGCTTCTTGCCGGTGAGCAACAGCAACCCAATTTTCCTGGTCTAACGAGGGGGCTGGTAGCAGTGCTGTTGTATCATGATGGACGCAGGTGTTTAGTCAGTGCCTTAAGAACATTAATTCAGTCACGTGAAGGAATAACATGGACACTGGGCCTCTACGAGGACTTAACTCAGTTGGTCACAAAATTTACAGATGAACTCCTGAAAGCAGGTATTAATTACTCAGAAGTACTCTGTGAGAAATTTGAGGTTCCTTTGAGAAACCTGCGCACACATGATTTTTTATTCATAGGTGTAATAGTGTCAGAAAATAAACAGAATTTAATTTAGAACATTAATTGTGATGCCAAAACTTCAATGTCAAAGAGCAACTGAGGAAAGATCATGATGAAGTAATTACAATGTATGTTGTTCAAACAGTCAAAAGGTATACCTGCCAACTTTTCCAAGTGATGGGCGTGAGAATTTTTTTTTGTGAGAGTGCCAGGATTTCCGAAGGCGACCTGACCAAATCCGAAGAGAACCCGATCTATTCCGAAGATGTCTGAAATTGTCCGAAGATGCTCTGAAGAATTTTGAAGTTTCTATAGCCCTCAGACCTACGTTTAATAACATCCAGCTGTAGTTGTCATGTTTAGAACGATAAAGACCTACAAAAAAGTGCTATATATTCATGAACATAACTATATTTTTAATTGGATCATGCGATCAGTTAAGGCTGATAGCTCAAATCTGTAAGTCAGGCGTGAGAAATTGTTCCATGTGATAGGTGTATGTAGGCGTGAGATCGGAGTTTTGGACTCGCAGGCGTAAGACTCACACCTATTAAGGCATGAGACTTGGCAGGTATAAAAAGGTAACTACATGTAATGGTGATTTTAAGGATCGAAATTTATTTCTAGCTCTCTTTTTGTTATTTGTCAACTTGGGTTTGTTTGCCATGTACTGCAGACTAATCTCTGTATCTGTTGTGGGTCTGTTGTTTGATTCTGATCCTTTAAAAATATTTCAAAAGTTTGTTTGATGGTTTTGTTTTGATATAATTAATGTATTTGTACTGTACAGTGCTAAACATAATATATTGTCTTCAGGGATATGTTTTTCTAATGCTATGCCTTCAGACATTGCTGATTTTTTTGTGCAAAGGCAATGTGAAGCTAAATATTAATAAATTTTTACATGTTTGTCATTGCTTGTTGGCTTTGTTTTAAAGCTTGTCATAGAGCATTGATACATAACTCTTCACTTTTGTTGTTTCAGGGTTAACAACAACTATTCTTCAGCAACTAGATCAGCTTGATGTTCAAAAAGAACTTGATAAGCTGGAAAGAGGACAAGCTATAGGAGATGAACGGCACAAACAGCAACTCATTGACTTCATAACAGATCAAAGACAACTCCTGGCCGAGTGTTTGTTCTGTTTTGCTTGTCAATCACCCCTCCCAAGAAGTGACTCTCTTCAACTCCTGTCCTTCCTAAAGAAGTGTCCATCCACGGATGCTGATGGGACACTGGACAGTGTGACTCTTACTCTGTTGATGACCCTGTTGTATTGTTTAAATGTTGATCTCCTTGATGAGGCAGCAGAATTGCAATCTTCCTTCCGAGGTAAGATGGATTACATCACTTAAGTTTTACTCTGCTTTTTGGTTTTAACAATGGGTGAGATCCATTCAAGGAAATTTACCGAACAGATTTCCAAAAATTATTGTTTTGGTGACAAATGGAATGTGACTAAAGAACAAATATTTTGGTCCATAACTGTTTTGGAAAATTTCCATTCTTTAGTTGCACTCCATTTGTCAGCAGTAAATTTAAGTAATTTTGTCCAGAGAACCTTTGTCAAATGGATTTCGCCCTATATTCATTGTGGAAACAAGATGCTCAGTGTCAAAAAACTTAATCAATGGCTCTAAATGTGGTCTCTGCCAGTTTGTTGAATCAAAAAACTAATTGGGGGTGGTTGAAAAGTGTTTAAAGTCACTTCTTTTTTCTCAACTTCAGAGATCCAAGCTTGATTGTGTTTGAGTTTGCAAACTCTACTATTTTCACACTTTGGTCAGATAGTGGACACTATTGATCTAAATGTATCAGGGCTTGAAATTGCGACTGATACGGTCACCAATACAACTAGCATTCCTCCCTGGTGACAACAACAACAACAATTTATTTACAAATAATAAAACAAATTATATTAGCAACCCGCAAATAACTAAAGTTAATTGTGGCGGGTTGCTGCACACTAAACAATTACAGGAGCTCACTATAAAAATTCTGGTTCCGTTGCCACTTTCGCAACCAATAATTATTTCTCTATAATTTAGATTTAAATTAAAAGATTAAAGTTGAAACAAACACTTTATCTTGTCTTGTTTTGCTTTCGTCATAAAAAAATGGGCCAAATTACATAACCAGCAATATTTTCTATGAGGCCATTACAGCTTCTCCCTTGGAATTGAACTGTGAGCACAGAATTTTGTGAAAATACAACTGGACCATAGTAATTGACTTTCACGTCGTTTCTGTGAGAACACGTGCGGAGACGACATTGTTTCTCGTATCTTATTAGCACGTAGAATAAATTAGTAAGCAAGCAAGATTTAGATTTCTATACTCTTCTCTTGAGGAATAATCACAATGCAAAAGGCCGGGTAACTTGCTTAACAGCAAACAGAAACCTTTACAAGAAGTAAAGATATCAAGAGAGAAATTGAACAGCTTCTGCCATGTTGAAAATTATTATTGTACATGTAAGATCTGCCTCAAACCTGTCTGTTCTGTTTATTTTTTTCCAGAGGAAACTTTTCCGTTGTTGTCAGACCAAAGCTTTGTTCCAGAGTTTCATCAGGAAATCGTCCAACAAGGTTCCTGGGAAAACCAAGGGATGTGTGCATGCATTCAACTTGCTTGGGCACTGGTACTCCGGTCCTGCAGCCAGTGGCCAAATATTGTGGGGGCTGTTGAAGTCTTAGAGGAGGATGAAGGAGTGCTGGATCTTGCTGTGGATGAAAATGTGTTTGGTTTTCTTCGCTACTGTGTGCTAGGAGCAAGTAATTTTCATCAAGAGGTATGCCAAGATCTTACTACTACTGCCACTACCACTACCACTACCACTACCACTTCCACTGCCACTGCCACTGCCACTGCCACTGCCACTGCCACTGCCACTGCCACTACCACTGCCACTGCCACTGCCACTGCCACTACCACTTCCACTGCCACTGCCACTGCCACTGCCACTACCACTGCCACTGCCACTGCCACTGCCACTACCACTACCACTACCACTGCCACTGCCACTGCCACTACCACTGCCACTACCACTGCCACTGCCACTGCCGCTGCCGCTGCCACTGCCACTACCACTACCACTTGCCGCTGCCGCTGCCGCTGCCGCTGCCACTGCCACTACCACTACCACCACCACCACCACCACCACCACCACCACCACCACCACCACTTGTAGTTCTGTTAAAATGAAAGTTAAAATCTTAGAAACACAATGAGCATTTATTCTGGTACAACTATAGTTAGAGTAGTAGAGCTCAAAAGATCTATAATATTAATCCAGTGCTTACTGAAATTAACTGGTTAGAACTAACCATTATGATGGCTGCCAGTGATGTGGTATTGTGCTTATAAGTAGAAACTTTACTTTTTATAGGAATACTTTGTTCAAAGGTTACACTCTTTGGTCACAGGATTCATTGTGAAGATGCCACTGAAGGTATGGCTGTCATAAAACCAAGTTTATTGATAGTGATATAGGAAGTAATCATGTTTGAAGAATGCAATCCTAATTTCGTGTTGGTTTCCCTGTGCCTTACATGCAGTAAAATTTGAGATTTTTTTCCAAATGGCCGCCCCTATTACCTTTTTCAGGGGCTCATTTCCGCCGGAAGTTCCTTCGAACACGTCTCCATAATCTCCGATTACTGCTAGTATTTAATGTACATAATGTACATATGCTCAGGTTTACCTCTGTCAGCTTAGTAGATGAGGCATCTTATGCATACTGTAGATGGGTTGGCATTGGGGAAAATAATTAATTTCAAAGAAATGTACCTACAGTAGCAAACTCACAATAAAATTAATACTTTTATGAAAAATATGTACCCATAAAGGTTTTTTTTTTTTGGGGGGGGGGGGGGGAGGGGGGCAATTTGAATGGTTTTCTTAAGTTTTTGCAATTCTCACATCGTTTGACATCATCATCCCATTTTACTGACCTCAAAGCAAACAGTTTTGAACATACTATACTCAATAAAGCCCAGGCTAATTAGGATTAAAAGGAGATGGGGTGTGATTTTCAGTCGGTATGACAATACATAGCACAATAATAGTCATAGGTTTGTTTTTCCACTGGAAAATGTATGGTTTTCAAATTCATTATTCTCTTCAGGTCAAAGAACTACGTAACCATGGTGATGAAGCTGCACGCATTCTTCAAGCACACAAGCAAGATGGCGTGGAACCGCCAGCTGGGCTGCCGAGACACTTTGAAAACTTCATAAAAATGGTTTGTTTGAGAATCGTGCTCAAAATAAAATTCCCCATATTGGTCAATAGGATCAAAAACATTTCTATATGGCTTGAACCCACGAGTCTCAGGCATCTTTCTAGTTTGATTATCCTCGTGAGGATCAAACTTTGCTTTATTAGCTCATCCCAAGTTGGATTTTCAAAACTAATTAACAATCAAAATAATCGTTTATAATATTATTGATGGGATCTGTGGAAAAGGATGTAAAATGAGTCACCACTTTGCCTTGAAATCCAAATTGCTCCAAATAATCCATAGAGACTGGTAAGTTATCATGTAAGAAATGTGAGAACTGTAAGCTTCAAAGTTTTTTTTTTTTTTTTTTTTTTAAGCTTCAAAGTTATCAAGCAGCTTATCTTATGCAGTGGCAATTTAGAGAACCCAAAAGATAGTGGCTTGCATGATGACATTCTGATATTTCTTTTTTTTTCTTTTTGAAGATTGGAGAGCTGTATGATAATGATCCATTAGGGCTTGAACTTGCAACTGAATTCTGGTGTCCTATGGACACCAGCTCACTCACACCTTTTTCACCTTACAATACTTCAAGAATTTCACCTGCTTTGCGGCAGCGCGCATCACAGAAACAGGTGGGTATATTTACTTTATTCAAACTTTCATAATCATAGCAACACATGTTATTGTTTATTATTGCTTCATTGTTATAATGAAACAATAAAATAAATAGAATAAATGAATCATATGCCCAGTAATCAAAGTCAAGGTTAATGAATAGTTATGAGCGAAACATGTTTCCATGGGAAGTACCAAAATTAATAAAAACATATGTATTTGTACAACCTCTTTGTGCTTCAGAAGTTGGCCTGATAGGCTACTTAGCACATAAAAATACTGGGCGCAATCCATTAAACCTATTAAAAATTCCAAATAACCGGTAGAATTTCTGAAAATCTCTGCAGTAAATGGAACTGTAATTTTCGGTTTCTTCTGAAAAATTTCTGTTCTGTTCCATTTTTTACATTTCTGTTCCATTTCTGTTCCATTGGAAAATTTCTGTTCCATTTGGTTTCCTTCCTGAAATTTCAGGAAATGTTGGTTAAAATTTAACCAGTTCACAGTTTGGTAATGCAACAGTTTTCAAAATTTCTAAATACTTTTCCTGGAAAATTTCCATTCCTTTTGATTAACTCTACCAGAATTTCTGGAGATGTTGATTGAATGGATGGTGCCCACTATGAATATCGCTTGTTCTGAAGCATCAAACTAAATCCTTATATTTACTTGTTACTCTCAGGTTAGCCTGAACAAGTTCCTACGGTTGGCTGGTGATCTGTTACCCCCTCCACTGTTTGTCCCCTATATGGAGATGTTAACTGGACTCTCAAACAGTCCTCAAGCTGCTCATTACTGCTTTAATCTCCTTAAATCCACGGCAAATGGCCCTGTGTCTTGGGATCACTTCTTTGCTTCAGTGAAACAGTATTACATGGATCTTAGACAGGATGGCGGACACACTGGTTTGTTTGGATTTGTTGTTTTCTGTGTTCTCCAGATAGTTTCATCACATACACTGTATGTAGCAGGGGTTGAACTGTAAGGAAAAACAGTCGGTCATTTTTCCATGCGTCGTTTTCAGGGTGGAAGTAATTTTTGTATGTTGCTTTTTGTACGTTGCTTGAAGGCCTTTTATCACGATAAGTTTAATGTAGATTTTTTCTAATTTTTACATTGTATTTTACATAATCATTGTCTTCTTTTTAATATAACTTTTTAGATAATTGCATTACCTAATTATTAATTCTTAGATATATTTATGATGTAATAATAGGTGGCTTATTTTTAAGGAGTCTTGTACTCTGTTTTAAGCCTACCTCAGATTTTTTTTTAATTGTAATCTGAAACTTGATTAAATAAATTAAATAAATAAAAATAGGACATGTGTCCTTCCACCCCTATAATTTATTTTAAAGGACAGCTTTTTCTGCCATCTTGGATTTTTGTAACTGTGACACAGTCCATCACCATATATAACAATACAACAACAACAGTTTATTTGCATTCCCAATACAAATGGTATTGCATATAAAAACAAAAACAATAAAGTAGCAAAATCCTAGACCCCCTAGAGGAAAGGGGCCTTATGGCCCCTTTGTTGCCACTGCTGTCTGTTTAACAAATATTGCCACTTACTCTCAATTTTATTGAAATCCCTGCATAAAAGGGGTAAAGGGTTGTTTTAATGTTTTTTGGAAGCAAAATGCGATGGTTAAACAAGTTCCAAGATGAATGCCATGTGGAACATATTGTTTAGTTTTAATTGCAATGCAGTCATCCTTAATAATTATACCTTTTGTTTCAATTTAGTAATAATGCATGTTGTGTCAAAGTTTTTATTTTCCTTGAACTTGTTTCTTTTTTTAGTTATGATGTATGGAGGACTTACCAGGGATACAGGACATGCCCACAGGCCTGCTCACCTGTCAAATCGCATCATAACACCAGAGGAATTAGAAGGTCTAGAGGCAGTATTAAGGCTTACAGAAAGAGTGGCCGATCAGGTGGGAATTTACCGGTAGATGTACACTTTTCACACGCTATCGAAAAAGTTTCAGCAAATTTTAACCTCAATCTTGGTAATTAAAAAAGCGTCTCGTCTCCAATGAACCATAGCAATTGAAACGTTTGTTTGTGGCTTGGGATTTCTGGAGCTTTGCGTCCCATGCCCGGATTTTTAAGCCAGGGAAGTCTAGGATTTCCTAACACTTAACAAATCAATTTAAAAGACTAAACAGACAGTGACAAGCTTGACAGCCTACTTTTGCAAATACTGGCATGTGTGGTGTGTTGGTATTCTATATTAAGAAACTAACTTGGGCAGTAAGGACACAGTGGTAGCAGGCATATTACGCCTTGATTTACCAAAATTATAATTGTGAGCTCAAGTTAGCAGCCATGGACAGCTGCTTCTGCATTATTAGGCCTCGTCAGTGTGGCATGAAAGGAGGATAAACATTTGAGTCTGGTGAGCCGCAAATGCAGAATCCTGACTCCTGACGTTCTTATGCTGTTACATGTAGAAACAAAATGACAATGGGTCTGACTGCTTCTCTCTCTAGGATGAAAAAGCTCGTATGGCTATGTGTGAAAGTCAAGCTTGGCTTCCTATTGCATCGTTGTTTGGTCTACTTGGTTGTCCTGTGCCTCTCAGCCTCAAGGCACAGATTCTTTCCACTCTTGCAGCATTTGCAAAGTCTCCAGAAATAGCTTCCTCCATGTGGCATACTTTAGAACTTTCACAGGTGGGTTACGGCAGCTTTCAGTGTAACAAAATTATTAATTAATTAATACTGTCTATGTACAGTATTGAGAAAGATGTAATGTTCACCATGTCACACACGAGGGACAAAAAAAATCTGAGTCCTTGACAGGATTCGAACCTTTGACCTTCCATACACTGGTCGGATGCTCTAACCACTGGGCTATGAGAGAATCTTGGTGAGTTACATGTAGGTCATATACTAATGTTGGTTCATGCACTATTATTTTTCAACTTTCCAGTAGAAGTATTCAAACTCTAATTACTCGACTGGAAAGTTATGGTCATAGTTTGTATTTGTTCATGTAACTCACTCCGGCATCAGGCATGTTATATTTTTATTCAGGCTCAACCTTGTAAATTATAAAATTAAATTGATTACCAGTGACCCTTGGCTTGCAGCTTTTTTAATTAAAGGGCAAAAAGGCACAATTCAGTGGCCATTTTGCATGTTTATAGCTGCATACAGTAATGTAACTGCAGTGTGTCGCTATCTCGGTTTGTTGATAGTTAATATTCCAAGACGAAGCACACCAACATGTTGTTTTGCTTTAATTTATTTCACTGGCCCTCTTTCATAGGAGTGAGACCCAGAGGGCTAGGAGGGGGGGGGGGGGGGGGGGGGGGGGGGGTCAGTTGAACAAAAGATGTGAGAGGGAAGAGTACTCAGATTCATGAGCTGGCTTGTAGGAGCCTTCTTAATTTCTCTCCATGACCTAGTACTTAGGAATTGCTTAGCTAGTAGATGTCGCATAAAAAATAATTAAAATAGCTTGCTATTAAAGCCGATTAGTCACAAAAATTTACACCTCTCTTTTGTGTGTATTTTTTAATTAATAATCTGAAATCATTCTCTTCAGACTCTGCAGACTGTAATGCCAACTGGCCAAGCTGTCCAACAAGGAGGAATACAGGTGATAATAGAAACTTTATTACATACACAGTTACTTGTTCTGAGCAGTTTGCACTCTGCTGTACCTGGCTGTCAACTATGGTGTTTCATTAGTTGCATTGAGCAATTGCCCATTGGCAAATTAACGAATTTCAAGCCCTTGCTATCCAACATGAACATTTGGTTTTACCGGATGGAGTTGATAACTAAGGTAAATTTGTCACCGGAAAGTGATTTGCTCTGGCAAAGGGCTCTGCTAGTGCATGAAATGTCAGCTGGCCAATTTGCCTTATATTTGTAACTCGGTTGATAATGTTCATCAAAGTTTTGTTGCACTCCTGCACAGACACAGCACCACAGTTTCTTCGGAAACTAATCCCTTTATTCACTTGCTCTCCAGCAGCTTGTTTCACACAAATCGTTTAAATTTTTTCAAACATTAAAAACCATCACCAAAATTCTTGTCTTGCTCTTTAATGTGAGGGGTCTCAAACTTGGCTAACTTAATCATGTTCTTTCCATTTCTGGTGTTTTGAAAGTTCTTAAAATTTAATGAAGCATGGAATGATTCAAGGGGCCTATTACAAAGGACCAACACAAATTTAATATGACATAATTTAATAAAAATGTTGTATTATGTTTCCCTTAGGTTGAATTGAATGAGCTTGAAGCCCGCAGTGAAACATATCCAGAGACAAGGGCATTCCTTGAGCTGATGAATAATTTGACAGAGATCCCCCTCCCCACCACCCTGGGGTCAGGTTATCGGGTGCCTGGGTTTGAGCCCTACTTGGCCTTCTTAAGAGATGATGTGTTCCTCAAGTTCAATTCAAGAGGATACCAAGATCCCAATGAGAAGGTAAATAAAATAACAAACAATTGCCTGTATGAAAAAAAAAATGAGATGTGTTTTGAAAGAAGAATTAAAACTGAAATAATACGGTACCATTTCGTGACTCAGCCTAACAGTTTACAACTTGTTGGCTTTTCATCTGCTGATTCTGAATCTGATTGGCTGAACACAATAAACATTCCCGACACATTTTTTTAATGTTCACTGTTTTCGTGGTCGCGTTGTAAATAATAATTATACTGAGAACAATGGTGATGGCAGTTTGACCAGAACACATGTACACTGTACAGTGCTACTCTCTAACTGCCTGGAGATGACTAACTTAAGTTTTGTCTTTGGGTGTAAAAAACTTTGTTTTTACACAAAGCTTAGTTGCTGGACACACTACATTAATTTCATTAGCTGGGTTAGGGTTAGAGTACAGTCTTGTGTGTAGGTTATAATGCCAAAGGTCTCTGTCATGGATCTTTGTCTTTTTGAGTGTAATCCTTTAAAGATCTTGGTGTAATTTGGAACACACCTTGGTTAATACATGAAATTTTACCCTAAAAGTAATGCATTTAATATATAGCACATGTTCCATGTATAATTTATTATATGTTCCAGTTTGCTTTAATTACAGTTTGGAGGATAGGTAAGATTGGGTGTCTGCATATCATGTTCAGGCACCACGTCATCATCCCGACCCCATATTAATTTATTAAGAGAATTTGCCTTTTAATTCTTTACTTATATCAAGTGCTGCTTTATAAGCCAATAATTTAGTAATCATCTATGAAGTTTGTCTTGATCTTAAGAAATCACACAGTCACTGAGTGACATTAATGGGCCAGAGTATTAATGAAATAATTTTGCTTCTTAAAATAGTGGAAGGTTGCCAGCAATGTTCTGAGGATCCTCTTTAAGTTACTTGATGGATATACACCAAAGCCAGAAGATTTTGTCAACCATTTTGTTGAGATGCAGGGTGGAGAAAGAGTGCCTGTTCCAAAACCTCCTGGGTTTAGCCTCATGACGCACATGTTAAATGATTCACCCATGCTGAAAATGGTGAGTCAGTTTTAAATAATTTTATACTTCAGTTAAATTGCGAATGCACCTACAACTGTACTTACTTGCTTGATTGATTGCTTGCGTGCATGCTTGCCTGTGTGCTTGCTTGCATGCTTGCTCTGCATGCGTGCTTGCTTGCTTACTAGCATGTTTTCTTTCATGTTTACTTGCTTGCTTGCTAACTAGCATGTTCGCTTGCATGCTTGCATGCATGCTTACTACAGAGATGGAAATAACGGCCGGTGATCAGTGATAACCGATCAAATTTGCCAGCCAAAAATGAAATAAAATAATAAAATTTCACAGGAATAAAATCAAATCTTATCTGGAAATTGGACAAAGCTTTTATGGGTGTTGTGGCTCTTAAAAGAGCCGTTGTAAATGAAAAATGTGCAGTCAATGTCTCAAATTCAGTTTCTCCTCAAATTCATCCAGTTTCACCAGCATGTTCATGGTATTATTTGCCTCCAATGAAAGATGGCAGTCGAAAACAGAGATCTTGGGAGCCATCGGCCTCGAAAAAAATCACCTATCAATCTGTTTTCCCTTATTTCCATCCCTGGCATGTTTGCCTACATACTTACAGTTACTTGGGTGCTTGCATGCTTTCTTGGGTGCTTGCATGCTTGCCAGCTTGCATGCATGCATGGATGCCTCTTTAATCTCCCCACCACCAACTATAGGTAGCAGTTAAATTCATGTCGTTTTTACTCCTCCATGACTCTTAAGGCCTTCCCTTTGGTCTTGATCCCTCTATAATTGTGAATCAAGCAAAACAGACCTAATGGGTAAAATGTATGGCTATCATGCTTTCAAATAATTATCTGAAAATAAGTGAACTGAAAAGACAGATCCATGAACTGTCACTTTTAACAAAAATGTGACTTTTTGCAGAGATCTTCTAAAGTTATACTTGAGGAAATATAAATTAAAATTTAAAATTTCAATTTATACAAAAAATTAATGTATGTCCACCTACACTGTACTATACATTTTTCTTGTTTCCTTCATTTTGCAGCCGATCTCTGCAAAAATTCAGACATTTTTTGCTAAATTTCGTATTAAATTATGGAGAAATTATTATTTACACTATGGCTATTCATTTACTCAGCATTTAGACTGTTTTGAAAAATGGGTTTAAATGCATTTTTGAAAAAATAATGTATATTTTAGTGAATTATACATCACACTGATCAAGTCACTTCTTTTGATTCCTCAGTTGTTGAACGTCATTGATGGTGCCTCGACTTCACTTGAACATCTTTCTGTCACCTCTGGTAAATTTACATACATCCATACAAAAATAATGCAACAACAAACAACAACAAACAAAACAACAATAATGGTCATTATAAAGTTTTCTTAACTCAGGGTTGTCAGCGGGGCATTTTCCTAGGCTATTATTTGTAAGGGGGGTGACAATACATTGAACAATTGATGTATCATGATAGTTGTTGCTGCAATAGCCAGCTATTGATAGTAAATTCAACACTATTGATTAAAATCACAAAATTAATAGTGGGCAAAAAAAAAAAAAGACACATTTTGGCTACATTATAGTTATTGTATCCTTGATTGAAATACTGTTATAAGGCGAGACAATGAAATCTATCAGCGATTCTATCAGCACCATTTCTTTTTATGTCATAAACAAGACATAAATTCCCAAGAAAGGGGGCTACTCAATGAGATCACATGGCATGCCAAAACAATCATGGCAGATGAAAAAGCGAGTCTTTGTAAGTCTGCTTTTTTTTTATTATTGTCATAATGTTGCAATAGTGCCCCAACTATCGCAATACTATTGCAATAGTAAAAGTTTACTCAATAGCAACCCTATTACCGGTATTTGTTTGTGCCACAGCTACTATGATTGGAAAAAAAAAAAACGTTGAAAGTTCTGGAAACCAATTTTTCCCACCTACTTTTTACACTTCTCTGCCTACTTAAGAAATTAGTGACAGCAATGTAACTTGAAAATCAATGATTAAATAGTTTATATATAAGTCAATGTTAATGCTGTTGTTTAAATGCTCACCCATCACAAAGAAAATCATATGTGTGATATGTTGGTTTGGAAAACAAACTTAATTAACAGAGATTTTGCCATTTTTTTTCCTTCCTTTTCTCTGTATTTAATGGTCAATTCAAGAAGCTATATCAAACACTAGAAAGAGTGTTTCAGGTACATTTGTATCCAAACACCTCAAAGCCGGTCAAAAAAACTTTTCTTCAACCCACTTGTCAGTGTTTGGAAATCCTGTTGAAATACTTTTCCTCAAGTTTGATAAATTATGAAACCTTTGATAGTCTTGTATCAAGGATACCAGTTAACTTTTTGAAAAGTGTGTAAGCCATGTATAACTCATTTCAAACCTTGTATGTATATGGGTGCACCTTGTGTTCCCGCTGTCTTTGGTGTCTAAAGTAATGATGGATGTTTCTAGATGGAAGAGAAGAGATGGAAAAAGCAGCTTTGCTGTGCCTAAGAATGGTTGAAGTTGCACTGGAAAAACAAGAGCAGTTCATGGAGATATTCCGCAGTGTTCCACAGCAATCGGCAGTAATGGTGTCTCCTTTGGAGGACTTGCTTCTTAGTATTAACCCACAGTCAAGTGCCGCAGACTATCTTCTGAAAATAATGAAGTAGGTATAAACTACAATACAATTGCACAGAAAAATGGTCTTATAATATTTTTACAGTCAATTCCTGTTTTATGTTGACCCGCTTAATAGAACAGAAACCCCATTACTGGTATTATTATACATTGTAGTCGCTATCTGTCTTCTCATTGGCTAAGAGCGAGCCTACAGTTAATTCTGATAGTCAGCTCACCCTACAGATTATTCACTTATCTGGATAGCGGATTAGTGAATAATCTGAGGGTTGCATGCACAATGCATGATTTCCAAGAGCTATGCCAAGTTCACAGGTGGTGAATTCTATTCTTGTTGGAAAATAATAAACTGTGTTCCGTGCGACAGTGCATTTGTCATTATTTTCTTTACAACAATGAATGATAAAACAATTATTAGATTTGTTTTTTGTGATATCCTGAATAATCAAGGTCAGCCTTTGGCTTTGGCTGATGACACTTACCTTGACCTCGATTACCTTATTATAGGAAATTAACAATGCACTTTATGAACACGATTTTACAAATTCGCGTTAATTTAATGTATCTTAATTAATGTCAATGTAAATTTAATGCACGCTATTTTATACATTGTTATTTTAAAGCACCTTTATTTCATTACAAAACCTTATTAGTTCATGACTCCTCTATTGGCTCTTCAGAGTCACATTCCACGGAGGCTTTGAAAGATCTTTTGAATTGATAGGGTCTAGTTAGGCTTCAAAACCAAATTTTCGGCTTTAAAAAAACTTAGAAACATCCGTGCACTTGTCTTGGAAGGTTTTATTGACGGAAGCCAAAACACAGTTTGGCGTTCAGAAATGTAAAGTGCGAGTTTGCAGAATTATGAAAATCGCAGTAAATAAAGCAAGATGCTTATTGAAAAATTCGCGTTAATTTAATGCATGTAAACTTAACTTTTGAAAAATTCACGTTAATTTAGTGTAACGTAAATAATATTTTCTTCTCATTGTCAACGTGCATTGTTAATTTCCTATTATAAGGTATTCCAAATATCACAAAAACCTCATCCAATAATATTTCATTCCTGGAAATTGGAACTATAATGTTTGGTGGCTGTGTGGCACTGGGTTGAATACATGAAAAGTTGAAAATTGTTAAAATTAAAGTGCCAAAAGTTATGTAAAAAAAGGAAATGTTTCGGGCTTTGCCTTTCTTCATTCCTAACGCAGTGAAGATGAATACAAAGTCATTTCCTCTAAAATTACCCTGTTTATTATGGACACCCCGCCAACACAAACATTATTTTTATGGCAGATTTGTTTGTCATCTTCATACTGGAGCTGAAGTCAGTCTGTCTGTCCTCAAAATCATGTGTCTGGTCTGTCAATCAACAACAGTTCAGAGACACCTTGTGAGTCTGTTGACGGCAAATCAGGTGAGCAAAGATTGGAGTGCATGATACTTACATAAAGAAGTAATTAACTTTAATGGTTAAATGGGCAAAATGTTCAAAGAATCACATTCAACAAATTGTTAATAACACCTTCACCCTTGGTGACAATACAATTCTGAATGAAACATGTGTGCATTGGTATTGCAGGTGGGATTCATGGTACATGCAGTATTACCTATTTAAAATAAAATTGTGTTCATAACATACAAGTTGGCCCGTATAAAACACACACCGATGCACTTCTTGATTGTTTGGCCATTTTTATATTGGGCTTTGTACACAAAGGTATCACATCAAGATAGCTTTGACTCACAGAGTTTTGTTTCCTTTGTTATTTTTTAAGTCTGTGTCTAAACAAATCCTAATTGGATTTGTTGACCAGTTGGAAATAAATGAACCAGAAGATCTTCATACAAAAGGTGAACAAGAACTTGAAAAAGGTAAGTTCTTGCATATAAAAATGGACTTAATCCTTTCAGGAATGTAGAGTTGAGAGGATTGAGGTCATCGTCTTCCATTTGTCAAATCTTGGCTACCTTCTCTTTCCTTGGACTTCTGCTTGGATCAAGGTTCTCATGTTCTTCTTTGTAGCATGGCAGTTACCTTGTGTAATACATGAGCATTACTCCCTGCCTTTTCCCAGTTTCCCATACCCACTCTGTGTACAAAAGTAGTATAGGGCCATTAGATTTAACCTTGTTACGGACTAGGTGACTAGGTGACTAGGTGACTAGGTGCTTAGTCAATGACGTAACAATATGCCTTCCTGCATACTAATTTGGATTTCCTGCATATGTAATAAACTGCCAATACCTATACCTATACCTTTTGTGTTATTCGGAAACAATAGAAACAATAGACCGGCCCAAACTTGCCCGCTCTATTCCAACTCACTTCAAAACAAAAAAAACAACTGACACAGATATCCTTTACAGAGATAGATCAAAACAACATATCTTTACCACTAGACCATATTATAGCTGAATAAACTAATTAGAGGTTTCCGAAACATTGAAGTTTAGAAGCAATAAAATTGCACAATATAAAAAAACACTTCTTATTCGTATTTTCCGCAACATTCTCATTGCCGCTTCATCGCCAGACTCTATATCGATTTTCAGTTTCCCAGCCATCACCCACGTTAAGTTTTAATTTCTTTTCCGGTAGCTTCAATGTTCAAACTTTTAATTGTGCGAACTTTCACTGAACTAAATTTGCATGAAAAATTAGCACCTCGGAAAAATAAACAAAGCCACCAATTACATGCGTTACTAAAACAATAAACCCACACTCTGTTTAAGTAAAATATATATTTAATAATAACAAAACGTATTGAGGTTTCATCAAATCATCATGTCAACAAAAGCTGTTTTATTTAGAACAACTCAAATCCATATACTACACAAATGATAAGGAAATCAAGAACAAAATGTTAGAATGAAATAACTTTTCGGACGTAGCGCGAATTCACTATAAGGCCGTATTGCAGTCCTAAAGCTTTGCTGCCTTTTTTTCGAAAGCAATGGTTTCCTCTGAAAATGATTTTACGTTTGGTTCATCTCCGTGTAAGTAGATCCACTTTGTATTATCGTTTGAACAATGTCTTAATTTAACTGGAGAACTCGGACGGAGGTTGTAAGGATTTTGGGAACTGGTATATTTCTATAACGCCGCGTTTTTCATCTAAGAAATTTTTATTCGAGGCTGTTTTCGCAAATCCTTGATCATATATATTAAAAGTAACTAGATATCCGTGTTTTCTGTTGTGATCAAATGATAGGGGTACAGGAGGGGTACAGGAGGGGTAGAGAAAGGGTTCAGGAGTTTTCACCACCACCACCACCACCACAATTTTATTATTTTCACCACCACCACCACCACAATATCAACACCACATCGACCCTCCTCCTCCTCCTCCTCCTCCTCCTCCTCCTCAATTCTACTGTTTTCCCTCCTCCTCCTCCTCCACAATTATTTTGTTTTCACCTCCTCCTCCTCCTCCTCCTCCTCCTTCTCCTCCTCCTCCTCCTCCTCCTCCTCCTCCTCCTCCTCCTCCTCAATTCTATTGTTTTCCCTCCTCCTCCTCCTCCACAATTATTTTGTTTTCACCTCCTCCTCCTCCTCCTCCTTCTCCTCCTCCTCAAGGATCTTCAGGCTGAGAAAAAGTATTTGTGGATTTATAGACAAGGACAAAACGAGGACTATCAGGACAAAAGGAGACAAACGGGACATATCAAGTCTTAACCCCTCTCTGGTCGAGGTCTCCAAACATACCTAGACTATATGTATAGATATTCGCGCAAACATTTTCTCAACCTGAAGATCCTTGAGGACGAGGAGGAGGAGGAGGAGGTGAAAACAAAATAATTGTGGAGGAGGAGGAGGAGGAGGAGGAGGAGGTGGAGGAGGAGGAGGAGGGTCGATGTGGTGTCGATATTGTGGTGGTGGTGGTGGCGGTTGTGAAAATAATAAAATTGTGGTGGTGAAAACTCCTGAACCCTTTCTGTACCCCTCCTGTACCCCTCCTGTACCCTTTCTGTACCCCTCCTGTACCCTTTCTGTACCCCTCCTGTACCCCTCCTGTACCCTTTCTGTACCCCTCCTGTACCCCTCCTGTACCCTTCCTGTACCCCTCCTGTACCCTTTCTGTACCCCTCCTGTACCCCTATCATTTGATCACAACAGAAAACACGGATATCTAGTTACTTTTAATATATATGATCAAGGATTTGCGAAAACAGCCTCGAATAAAAATTTCTTAGATGAAAAACGCGGCGTTATAGAAATATACCAGTTCCCAAAATCCTTACAACCTCCGTCCGAGTTCTCCAGTTAAATTAAGACATTGTTCAAACGATAATACAAAGTGGATTTACTTACACGGAGATGAACCAAACGTAAAATCATTTTCAGAGGGAACCATTGCTTGCGAAATAAAGGCAGCAAAGCTTTAGGACTGCAATACGGCCTTATAGTGAATTCGCGCTACGTCCGAAAAGTTATTTCATTCTAACATTTTGTTCTTGATTTCCTTATCATTTGTGTAGTATATGGATTTGAGTTGTTCTAAATAAAACAGCTTTTGTTGACATGATGATTTGATGAAACCTCAATACGTTTTGTTATTATTAAATATATATTTTACTTAAACAGAGTGTGGGTTTATTGTTTTAGTAACGCATGTAATTGGTGGCTTTGTTTATTTTTCCGAGGTGCTAATTTTTCATGCAAATTTAGTTCAGTGAAAGTTCGCACAATTAAAAGTTTGAACATTGAAGCTACCGGAAAAGAAATTAAAACTTAACGTGGGTGATGGCTGGGAAACTGAAAATCGATAAAGAGTCTGGCGATGAAGCGGCAATGAGAATGTTGCGGAAAATACGAATAAGAAGTGTTTTTTATATTGTGCAATTTTATTGCTTCTAAACTTCAATGTTTCGGAAACCTCTAATTAGTTTATTCAGCTATAATATGGTCTAGTGGTAAAGATATGTTGTTTTGATCTATCTCTGTAAAGGATATCTGTGTCAGTTGTTTTTTTTGTTTTGAAGTGAGTTGGAATAGAGCGGGCAAGTTTGGGCCGGTCTATTGTTTCTATTGTTTCCGAATAACACAAAAGGTATAGGTATAGGTATTGGCAGTTTATTACATATGCAGGAAATCCAAATTAGTATGCAGGAAGGCATATTGTTACGTCATTGACTAGGCATAGCTAATGAAGGGAACGCAAAGGGAACGCAGTAACAAGGCGTAAAATGCTGACCTACTACTACTTACAAATGTAGCTGTTATAAGTTGATTGATGAAATTGTTATTAACTGTCGTGAGTAATCTGTTGTTTGAGTAAATTCACCAGAATGAAGAGAATCAAAAGCTGAAGTTGTGTTTGTAAGTGCTAAGAAAACCAGCTTTTGAATCTCTTAACAGGACCAATTTACTTATTGACTCAGTAGTTAAGTGTTGTTTCGCTTCCCCACGGACGCCACATCACAGTTTCTTGTAAAGGGTCAGTGTCCTGGCTGATGTATTGTGTTTTCATGATTATGGCCAGGAGCTTGCTTTAAGCTTGCTTTATTATCTTGAAATAGGAAGAAACCGTCGCGAAAAGTGATATAAAAAGCAAAGAAATATTAACCAGAGAGACAAAACAATGGCTAAAAAAATCAATATTTCACAAGAATGGGCAATTTTGATTTCTTGACCACCCGTCACAAAATCAAAATTGATGAACTGTTATAGACCAATATCACGCTAGCATGGCACAAAAATAATTTAGTTTATTAGGGAAAAGAGCCCAGCATCAAATTCAGCATATCGATATTAGTAAAATTACAAAGTTATGTAAAGATTGCTAGCAAACTGACGAAGATATGAATTTTTGAAACTGAGCACTTTTACAAAGAAATGTATGGTGGACGGGCATAGAGTGCCCGTCCAGCCTCGTTTTCGTGTTTTTCCCATACAATTCTTTGTAAAAATTAGGCCAGAGTACTAAGTTTCAAAAGTTCATATCTCCGTCAGTGCACGAGCAATCTTTACGAAACTTTACAGTTTTACTGATATTGATGTACTGAATTTGATACTGGACTCTTTTCCCCATTAAATTAAGTATATTTTCATGCCATGCTAGCGTGATATTGGTCAATCCACTTCCATCCTTGTAATCCAGCACTTTATCTCCAAATTACTGCTTCTGTTTTCCTCTATAGAATTTTTTTTATCCAATTAAGTTGTATAATTATTTGGTGACATTTGGCGACAAAATATTAAACGTAAGCAAAATGTTGTTATTTTGGCGGGAAAGTGCCCTTTTAAAGGTAACCTCTTTATTTATTTGGAATACACATATGTATTGAAACAAGTTCTTTACGTCTTTTCCAACAGCTGATTTTAATCATTAATTTTTTTTTACACAGTTTTTTTTCTAAGGACACAAGTGTAAAGGAGAGACCAGGGGCCAATTCAATAAAACTTTCACACTTGTAATTTACAAGTGTACCCATTGCTTCAGAGGTTGAATACAATACATGTAGGTACACTTGTAAATTACACTTGTAAAAGTTTTATTGAATTGACCCCAAGACTCTAAGTCTCATGTCCGATGACGTCCACGTACAGTGCACTGTTTTTAATTTATGTTCAGACATGTTCCTTATTGTTTTTGACCACAGAGTTCATTGATGAGACGTCCTATGGTGTGTCACAGATTCGTAATGCAGTGAGACAGAATATTCTGAGATTAATCCTGCATTCCCTGCAGCACCCATCCCCTAATCTTGCTCATTTTCTCATGGGTTTTGATCTCAGAAAGCCTGTGGCAAAGACCAATCTTCAGGATCCTGGTAAGTTAAGTTTTACATGTAGATGTTCGTTGTCATAATTTTAATCATTACTTTTTTACCAGTGCTTTAGAAAAAATTTAATTTAAAGTTTAGGGGGTGGGGTGAACCTTAGGGGCAATACGCAGCTCTTACAAGGTCTTCCCTGATTTGCTGAGAAAACAATAGAACAAACAACACAACAATGGCTAACAATAGACCCTAGACCTAAAAACAATAGAGCTGCATGATATACAGGTCCAATAAAATTAGAGGTTGTAAAGAGCTGCGTGGTATCTGGAACCTTAACTACAGTTTAAGTTTCGTTGCTTATAGGGACATTATTTCATTGTTAGCATTTCTCACGTGTCATAAACTGCTAACATGGTGGGAACTATGAAACTGAACACAAGACATCACTAAACAGGGCTCGAAATTAAAAAAAATTCTCAATCGCAATTTGCGAGTGATTTCTAAAATTTAGTCGCAAGTTCAAAAATTTTAGTCACAAATAAAAAAGCTAACTACTACTACCGGAACCGGAAATGAGAAACAAGAAATTTCTGAGAAAGTCTGAAAAAGTGCACCTGTGATACACTTCTTGGAAACCGCGTTAACGGAGCATGAAATCGACGATTAACTCGCGCAATATTCAATGTGAATTTCACAGGATTTTTCAGATAAAATTACAACTACCAGTTACAAGTAAGACACAAGACTGTTGTATATAATTCCTTTATTAGCTACGCCGTAAAACAGTCGCAAAATCGCGACTAATAAACAAATTTTAGTCGCAAAAGCGAAATCTTTAGTCACAAATGCGCCCGATGCAGACGCAATTTCGAGCCCTGCTAAATTCATCATTGCACATGCGCAACTAGTGCTAGTCCCCAACCGCGTGTAAGAATAAAAAAGTGCAAAAATTCAAAGGAAAAGAGATAAAAATCTGATTTTTTTATTAAGTAAAAAGGCTTACAACAACATTTTACCTTGCGCCATTTCTTACACAACAAGCAGCGAATGCCGTGAATTTTACCAAGCTAAAATTAATGTAGCATACACAATTTGAGAGTTTCGACGAAGAACATTTGTCTACGTAAAGAACGGGACAGAGTAGTCACTACACAAATTAAAAAATAGTAAAATGGCAAAGAATTTGTAAGTTACAAGTGCTTCGTGAAGTTCAATTCAGAATCAAAACAAATTGAACAAACACAAGGTTACCTAAACATAGCGGTGAAAAGTCTAAAAGAACTGCAGCGTGGACAGTATGCCACAAATATTCACAGACAGAGGATACAAGAAGCGGTTACAACATCGTTACCTGTAGTTGATGTGTAGTTGTATTATAGCGCTCAAGCTTGCGTGATATCGCCTAATTTTAGCCTTCATTGGCTAAGTATTAGGCAATATTATGCGCGCTTCCATGCTATAATAGTTAAACGTATATCGTATAACGTATATCGAGAGCTTTACGACCATATTTGTGCAGTGTATCAATGTGTTGAGTTATAATGATTATTGTCGTTGTTGTTGTTGTTGTTGTCATTTTTGTGGTTAATGTTGTTTGTCATGTTCACTTGTAACAGGCGTCCTTGGAGCTTCAAAGACTTGCCTTCATGCAATCCTTGACATGCTGAACAGAGGTGTGGACACATATCATGGACCGTTGTGTGTGACAGAAACTCCAAAATTTGCCGAGCTTGCTTATCAGCTAATCTACAGTCTATGTGCCAATAAAGACACTGCCACGCCAACACTGCGCTACCTGAGAACAAGCCATGACTTCTTGTACCGACATCTTCAACACTTGCCTTTCAAGAATCTTGTCAGCGTTGATGCTGATTATGGTCAGCCGGCAGTGCCACTGCTGACCATTCTTAGCCAACAATCATGGCTTTCAAAGACAGCAGCTATTGAACTTCGCATGACAGCTCAAGGGCGTCAAAGATCGCATGCACAGAGGCTTTTAGGGCTGTTGATTGGTGAGCCTTCAGCACAGGCAGTCTTGGGTATGTCACAGGTACCAGAGTTAGTGCCAAGAAGACTGGAAGAAGATTTCTCCCTAGGTGACACTAGTCATGCCATGTATCCTGATATGGGAAAGACACAGACTCGGCGCAAACTTTTAGCCATGCTAGAGTCAGTAGAATTCAGCCAGGATGTGCCTCAACCATTGGACTTGAACTATTTCGATGTGACGGTCACCGAGAAAGCCATTAGTTCCTGCGAACAGAAGGCAGAGGACAGCGGTGTCATGTTTTGTAATGTGCCTATTCTCCATAAATTGCTGATGGGTGAGATCACGGGGGTGCAAGGGACTGCGACAGCTGGACAAAGAAACTTTTTGATACAGGTAACCTGTCCTTATACACTCAAACAGTAGCTGGTGACACAACGTGAGATGTCTGAATTTTGTTTATCTGACAAAGTTTAGTCCAAGGTGCATTCAAATTTTGAAACTTTCTATTAAAATGCACCTTAACACATTTTTTTAAATGTCCCTTAATTCTTGTTACGGCCTTGAAGAGCAATGTGTCTAACCTATTCAATTCAGCTCAATCCAGTTCTATTTTGCCACACTTAATGACAAAAAAAAACAGTGTTAATTACCATGCAAGTAATTATTGTCCTAAGCACTTGTGTGATAATGAATGAGTACTGAACACTTAAATGTGTTTGCTATATTCCATTGCTAAATATATTATATAATATATATACATAGCCCAATCCTAACAGCGTCGCACTTTTGAACAAGCTTAACTAAGGTGAAACTTAATTAAGGTGAAAGGTTGGAAGCACAAGAATTAAGATTGACGAATGGGCTATTTTCAATTTTAGCAATTCTCAAAAACAGTATTACGCGACCGTCTGCACAGTACATTTTTATAGACCGTACAAAAGTTCACAAAAACAACTTTTCTCTGCCTAGAATAACTAGTACCACTAGTTTCCGAATAAAATACAGTTTATGTTTGTCCAAAATTGCCCGAGAAACTGATTTGAAAATCAAAAATTGCAAAAATGCACAAACATATTTGCATAAGGCGATGCGAGTGAAGATAGAACTGTACTATAAAATCAAAGTCTTGTTTTGTTTACATAAAATCGCTTTTCAATCTATCTAATGAATGAACAAACCGAAAAAAATGGACAACACAATCCTCTTTCGAAAAAATTTATTGAAATCTCCATTAGTTTAAGTTTAAAAGCAAAACACGTACCATTTAAGCTTAATTATAGCTCATCGAGTTTAAGCTTTCTTCGATGAAATTCTAGAGATCGATACAACTGAATTTAAGCACGTTTTAAAATCAATTCTCCAAAACTAACAATAATACTAATAAAAAAGTCACTCACAGATTGATATCAATATAAATTCTCATCGAAAACTGTAATCTGTTTTACCTTTAAGTTCCTCGCTTGCTTGGAAATTCAAATCTCCGTTTCTGGTTCTGAAATCCGTAGAAAACAAAGATCTCCCGCATTGATAAAAACGTAATACATGAAGTTCCTCGAAGCAAGATTTTATCCCTGAAAGCTCGTCTTTTTCCACTAAAGCGGCTTCTGAGTATCCCTTAATTAGTATCCCTGTCTTGAGTAGCAAACCGCGAAAAAATGCAGGAAAATAACGACTTAAATTCTCCGCTAGACACAACAAAACAACTAAAGTGTTTACCGAGCTCACGGCTGTGTGGCCGCGCGAGAAACAAAGCCTTGCTTTCAAGATCCCGGATGTTGTTCCAACACAGCGGGGACACGGCGGGCGGACGGACACGCGCCCGCGAAACATTCCGCTAGCCATGACCATGAAAAATGACGGCGATAGGTTCTATGAGTATGGAGCTGCGCAGCCAGGCCTTCGGCCTGGCAAGTGTTCCGCTAAAATCAGTTTTGTGTTTTAATGTTACCAGTACTCATCATTGTACTGTATATTATCTTTAGACGTTGTCCTATTTGTCTGTAATTGAACCAACTTTGTCTGAGACTGGTTTTCAGTTGAGTGTTGTAAAACCAAACTCAACATAATCACTCCGGCCAATCACAACAGAGGCAGACAATCCAATGAACCAATCAGAACTCAAAGCAAATACATGTAGCCGGCACCAAGCACGGGAAAACGTGTGCGATCATATCACAATTGGTTTTGGTTTTACACGTGCGTCTGATTGGTTGAGAAAGTGGCGCGAAATTGAAAACTGCTCTATTGTATTTTTGTTTTGTGCAGGAAGTCAAGGACATTCTTCATAATGTTGTGCTACGTAACATGATGCGAGAGAGCTTGCATATCAAGAAAGAATCATTTGAGGCGTGGAGACGGGTTATAGAAGTGACGTTGGCTTCTTGCCCTGTCGATATTTTACCGAAAGACACTCGGCAGACTGTTATAGCCGAAGCACTGCAGGATTTGCTGTCAAAGGTAATATGGTGCTCCTATTCTTGGTTTGCACATGATGTCATAAAAATTTTAAAATCCTTTCCTTCGGGGCTGGGTTGTTGAAAGCGCAGTTAAGCTAAGCTAGGGTTAGCATCAATTTTAATTCCAGTTAAATAATTAATCAATGGAGATTTTTCCAAAGTATGTTTCCCCTTTAGTTTCGTCTCTGACTTGTCTTCGCATGTAACTTACAATTAGCTTTTGAAGTCACTTCTAACAAGACAAATTAAATCCTTGGTTAAGTTTTAATACTGGGTTAGCGTTAGCTGTTTTTTCGAACAATGGGGCCCAGAACTGTTTCTAACCTGGCATGCGTTTCTCGAAGCTCCCGAAGACTTTTCGGGCCCGAAAGCAATTTTTTAAATGTAGTTTCTAACGAAAGGCGTTGAAGTTTTTAGCCCACAAATCAGCTAAAGTTGTGTAGTAAACGCAACATTTCATTGCTTAGCTTTCAAAATCAACAAAAACCGAATCTTTATTGGTAAACATTCTCACGTAACACAGCTTTTCGGGTCCGAAAAGTTTTCGGGACTTTCGAGAAACGGGCGCCTGCTATGTAGATACTATCATTTTTTCTGTGCTTGGTTTGCTCAGATTGCAGATGAGAATGCGCTACCAGAACTTACATCACCAGTATCAGGAGTCATCCTCACTCTCATGGCTCACCTGCGCCAGTGCACCATTTCCTTAGCCTCATCAGCCACACCCATCCCAGTTCTGGATGGCACGGGAGGAGGCAGACCACTCCATCAATCCGGTGGCTCCCTCCCAGTTGGCCCATCTGTGGCCATCTTGAAGGGTCTTATTGAGACAGTTCTGCGATCTGGAGGTGGGCTGCAGAGGGTCAGAGCCAACTTATATGCTGCTCTGTTGTACTTCATGCAGACTGCACCTGAGTCTCAACAAACAAAGGAAAGAGGTACTATATTCTACATATGCAGATAGTAAGATACAATAATTACTCGCGGCGGAGTACACGAGTTGTAAATCCGGCTCTTGACTTTTTTCTTTTTTTCGTGTGACATTAGCGCATGCAAATTTATGCACGCATATTTAAGTTTATGTCGACGACTATATGGTTTTCAGCCATGAAATACATACCGCAAAATCGCCCCGTGTGTTGACTCGAGAAGCAAAATAAAGAACTACAGTGTAAAATTCCACGTTTTCAAGACAATGCACCGTTCGATATTGTGTTCGCCGCTTATTCCTTTTTGAAAAGTATCGAACCGTGTCAGTGTGGAAACGTAAGTTTACGGCAATATTGCGTTACGTGTTAGCATTTCTTTTTCACGGGTTGGCTCTTAGGAACCTTTCATTAGACATGTTAAATTTTAAGCTTATGTTTCTCCATAAAAGCACTCAAAACACTCGGAAAACAATGCTGCAGTGAGTTAAAGGCGCCACGAGTTCGAGCTGTGTACAGCTTCTTGTTGTACTTTAAAGTGATGGTTGGTTGTAAAATACCTTGGTTTGGTAAGTTTGCTTAAATTTGTCGCATTTGATTGCGAATTATGCCAAAAACTTTATAATAGGACATTGCTGCTGTTGAAAAACAAATTCCACCTAGAATTCCACGAAGAAGAGGTTCCCAGAAATTGCGGTAAGATTCAATTGACAATAACCACAAACGGGCTGCCATGTATGGAACGGAAAGGAAGGCGAGCACCACAGTTTAATGCTAAGGATCGACGACTCGTATGCAACCATCTTTCTACGGACATAATTGTGCAAAATAACGACTAGCAACATCTGCAGCTGCGATCGCAATGCAATTTTTTTCCACGAAAATGTAAGCAATATACAATGGCTGGGTGATCAAACCCGTAGCAAAGTCTGTACGTAGCTGCTAGTCCTACTAAAAGAATGTAAGAAGGAGTCCTAATAGATGAGTTTCTCCATATTGCAGCCAAAATTAGCGTGTTTCCCGGGTATATACTTCATTGTAACACACCATATAGGGATCCTATCATATAGGGATCCTAAAAACTCATTTTAAAATGGTTAGCTTTCATTTACTGTTATGGGTAGTGATATCCATAACAGTAAATAAAAGCTAACCATTTTAAAATGAGTTTTTAGCCCTAAGTAAGTGCCGGATTCTTTGACGTGCATAAATTAAAACCACCATGAAGCATATACCGTTTCCCGTCACTGCTACAAGCGAAAACAGGGCGTTAATGGCAGCTACCAAATAGAGAATATCTTGTGGAGAGGCATCTGGGGCCAGTTGCATAAAATTTAACGTCGGACGTAAATGCTAATGTCTGATGTTAAAATAGTAACTTTGACTGGGCTGGACGCCTGACGTTAGCTGTTACGTCTGACGTTAAGTTTTATGCAACTGGTCCCTGTTTCGCGAGTCTTGCGAAAAAAACTGACAAATGTCGAAGGAAGAAATATTTAACCTGGTAGCTGCAGAAGTATTAAACATAGTTCTTAGAGGTTGAAGGTACCAAACATGACATTGGCATTGACTATGTATTTTTATTCAAAACGTTATCTATCTACTGATGAAATGAAAATGGTAATATTTATTATGGCGATGTTTACTGTTTATGAACATTACTTTTCTTATGCAAATTTCCCTACTGTACATCAAAAGAACTCCTTTTTCAATAGCTTATTCTTGGTTTGCACCGTCACGCAATCGGGCGAAATAAATTTTTAAAATCGAAACCATTTAGTGAAAGAAGCCAATAATTTGTAATGTTATAAAAGACTAACAAATAAACAACTTCCCCAAGTCTCAGATCTGTGCAGTATTTCGTTGTTGAATTATTCGCCGAAGCATTCGACTCAAATTTACAGAGCTTTGTATGGAAACACCAAGATGGCCGCCAGAAATCAATAACAACATCTGGACTTCACTTTCGCTCTGAAAGCGATTACTTTTTTCTCGTCAACTACTATACATTCACATACACTGCTCTCCTAATACTTTCACAACCCAAAGTGCTAAAAATCACGAGGAAAGGCCTTTCTTTCAGAGGATAAAGCTTTGTCACGGACGCTATGTTGCTCTCATGTACCCGGCGTATCCAATCGAACAAAATCGAACCAAAAATCAATCGAACCCAATCGAACACCAATCGTTCGATTGGGTTCGGTAATCGAACAAAATCGAACATCTATTTTGCTGTGAGTTCGATTTTCGAACCAATCGAACACAATCGAACACAATCAAACTCGATCGGATTCGATTTTGTTCGGAATCCATGTCTTGATAAGTAAATCACGCAGAACTAATCATAATCAACTTTTATTGCATGGAATAAATAGAAAAACGTCCAAATATCGAACAATATGTCCGCAGTATAAACAGACAGGAGTTCGGTAATCGAACGTTCGATTGAGTTCGATTGATAGTTGTTCGATAATCGAACGTTCGATTGAGTTCGATGGTTGGTTGTTCGGTAATCGAACGTTCGATTGGGTTCGATTGTTCACTGTTCGGTAATCGAACGTTCGATTTTGTTCGATTGACCAAATTTTATTGTGAGTTCGATTTCGTTCGATTACCGAACCCAATCGAACGATTGGTGTTCGATTGGGTTCGATTACCGAACGTTCGATTGGATACGCCGGGCATGTAGGGTGAAAGGTCAGAAATTCAAAATGCTGTATTTTCAAAGCGAAAGACGCTACCGCGCTGGACACTTGTAAAAATATATATTTTTAAGTTATCCTTAACCTGGTGGACATATAAACTCAGAAACTGTCAGAAGACATTGCGATTCATGATTTTCGAATTTGATGACGTCAGGTGCAAACCAAGAATAAGCTGTTTGTTTCACATTAATATCAATAGGTGACGTAATTTGAAAAATCGACATTGCTAAGCAATACGGTCTGTTTGAGAAACATGCAGCTGGTGTATTCCCAGATGCTTCAAAACTGCTGTTATTGGAAAGCGATTGATTGGGAAACCAAATGAAGAAAAAAAAATAAGCTAAAAAATAAATTTAAAATTAAGCTTAAAAATAAATGGTGCTCCAATATCGCAATCAATGGGAGAATATCATATAAGTTTTGTCTTAAAAAAATCAGCAAAGCACAGCATTGAGCCATTGAGGCCCCGTCCACACGTATCCGGATATTTTTGAATCCGCAACTTTTTTGTTGCGGATTGGCCTTCCGTCCACACGTATCCGGCGAATTCGGGCAAATACGATTCGAATACGCTATGTGTGGACGCGAATATTTTCTAATCCGTAACAAAAAAGTTGCGGATTCAAAAATATCCGGATACGTGTGGACGGGGCCTAAAACAGGGCGTGATCCATTCGACTACTGAAAATTAAAATTTCCGGAAATTCCGCGGTACAAAATCAAATGGAACAGAAATGTTTGAAAAATTTGTTTCGGAAATTTTGGTCAACCTCTCGAGGTTGTCCCCAAATTTCCGGAAATTTTTTATTCCATTTGGCATTTCTACTCTGTGTGACACTTGGGCCCGGCTAGTTTTTTCTGCTATGGTAAAGCTACAAGATGGCGACGCAAGGATATTTTTATTATTCAGTGCGTCTGTTTCTTTACATTTGATGGTTTAGAATTCTTTCTTCGACATGTTTGTCGATGATTCAGGAAATATCCATTATCGCCCCTGCCGTTGGTAAATTAAAAACAAAGCTGAATGACTTGAGAATGCACGAACTTCTTTGTCGATTCTTTGTGTTTGAATTCCCGCCAGTGGTGAATATTCCTTGTTTGAACTAAGTTTGTGCTCTTACTATGAAAATAAACTTATCATTTCTATAGTTACTGTGGAAGAATTACGACAAGTCTCAACAACATCACCTGCTAAAGAAACGAGATCGGTTCATTCAAGTGGAAAATACCGTTCCATCCGACATGAAAATTTCTCAAATTCAAACCGGATTTTTTGGTCGAATGGATCGCGCGCATTAAGTCTTCACAGTTTAATGGGATTGTGACGTTTGTGGATCAAAACTGTGGCGGGTTCAAACGACAAAGAATATACTAAGGGAGGGCACTCAGTCAGATTTTTGTCCTCTTCACCAGTCTTACTCGAAATCTTTATTTGTGCTCATTCTCCCTGTTTCGTCTGTTGCTCAAAAGAGTTGCCTGAGAAGATGTCGTTAGGACTTATTAGTAGGCATGTACACAGCTATATTACCCTGGTAGTGCCATGGACAGTTGTTTCACCCTTGTTGTGTGTGCCTCTTGCTTTCTTTAGTTCTTCATTACGCTAGTGGCGGACATTTGATTTCAAACTCATTTGCAAGCTTTTCAACAGTTTCTACATTGATCCATTCAATCTTACGCTCGTGTTGCTTAATTTCGAGACCAACTTGGTTGTAATGACTTTCTAGAACTTGTAAACAGGCATTGGAACTGTTACCAGTACATGGCGGCGGGTTAATATGGACTCTGTGGAGATCGTGTAATAAAAGCACGAGGTTGTTGCTCAATGACGCGGAGTGACTGGAGCATATATTCAACTTATTTCCTGCCGCTTGGTGTGACAAACAGTAGCTAACGAGAATATTGGAAGATAAAGCTTTTGCATAAGTAACATGGAAAGCTGTTTGAGGCTCGGAGAGAAAATCGTTTACATGTTCTGGTCCAATTGCGTGGCCATTTGGAAACCGTTTATTATATTCCGTTAACGCCTTACAGATCTTGAAATTCCAATTGTAGCGATCTCTCTCGAAGTACCAAGCATAGCTGAGTATTATACTGACAGGACAGATACGCCCCTTGTAGAACTCTCTGAAGGTTTTTTGAAAGTTACTTGTGTTAAATCGTTTCAGAATGTACTCTCTGCAATGAGTGATAGTGTCCCGGTGGATGTAGACAGGAAAATAGATCATGAAATCGGCAACATATGGTAATCCTAGCGCCAATTCCGTCGTTCTTGCCCACTCTGGTACCCAGCCGGAAGTGAACGTGCACTCTGTACCAATTACCCGTAACTTTGTGCCGGTGAAAATCGAGGATTTGGTTACTGGTGTGATGAAGGCGGCATCACTGTCCATCCAGGCAATAATGGAGTCATTTGAATACAGATCAATGAAAAAGCTGCTCCAAAGCTGTCTGTTGTAACCAGGCGCCCTTCGCATACCTTCAAAATCCAATGTAGTTTTGTCTTTTGGAAGAGGCTCGTACAACACTTCAAACTTATAATCAGGAAAGTATTTCTTGGTTTGATTTGTTACCTTTTCGGCGAATGCATGATCCTGTTCTGATTCTTCGTCAAGCACCATGACTGTCTTCCCATATGAAGGAGGCCAGAAGAGAACAGTAGTCCTGAACAGGTCACAGTAATAACGTGTCCTGTGATCCGGCAGTTTTCCGGCCATTCTCACAAACAGCGTTATTAGGGTGTCTGTTTTGCTTGGAATGCTTGCAACTTCAGTGACATTTGAGGTCGCTTTGGTTCTTAGAAGTTCTGTTCTGCTTTGGTTGCTAGAGAACTTAGATGGTCGAGCAACATGTTTCAGGTATATCATCATGATGATAATGGTTAAGAAAACACAGATTAGAAGACACATTTTAAATTTGAATCCTCGTAGCAAAGCCATATCGCCCAGTTGTTTCGACTGTCGTGTGGCTTTCTTCTCGTCGACAGCTACAAAAAAAAAAAAACACACACACCTTAATACCTAGGCTCCTAGGTCAGTGATACGTACAACAACTTGGAATTGACTGCGGCTGAGGTCAGTGTTGTCAGTGTAGTTAGTGTAGTCAATGTATTTCGTGTAGTCAATGTAGTCATTGTAGTAAGTGTAGCCAATGCACTCTGCGGTCAGTGTACTTTTGTGTTGACAGTGTGGTCAGTATAGTCAGTGTCGTTAGTATAGACATGTGCAGTTAGTGTAGTCAGTATAGTCGGTGTAGTTAGTGTAGTTAGTGTGGTCAGTGTAGTCGGTGTAGTCAGTGTGGTCAGTGTAGTCGGTTTAATCATTGTAGTCAGTGTGATCAGTGTAGTTACAATAGTCAGTGTAGTCAGTATAGTTAGTGTAGTCAGTTTAGTCAGTGTGGTCAGTGTACTTAGTATAGTCAGTGTAGTCAGTATAGTCAGTGTGGTCAGTGTAGTCAGTGTAAAAAAGGGGAAACAGTTAAATTTTCGGAAAAGTGGAAGTGAGGATGCAATATACGAAGAAAATGTTATAACTCTCAATGCCTTCTTTTGGAGTTTTAACAGTATTTTCAAGTCTTGATGGATAGTTATTTGACAATATATACAATAATATATATAGATAGCCTGAGCCTAACAGCGTCGCTCTTTGAACAGAAAGCCGATGATAAACTTAACTGAGGTGAAAGGTCGGAAGCACCAGAATAAAATTGACGACCGGGCTATCTTTTAATTTTAGCAATTCTCAAAAACAGACTTACGCGACCGTTTGCACAGAACATTTAGACCGTACAAAAGTTCACAAAAACAACTTTTTCTCCGTCGAGAATAATTAGTACGACTAATTTCCAAATAAAATACACCTGCTGCTTATAAAAATTGTCCGAGAAACTGATTTGGAAATCAAAATTGCAAAAAATACACAAACATATATTGCATAAGAGCACGCGAGTGAAGTTTACAACTATAAAATCCAAGTCTTGTTTGGTTTTGTTTACATAAAATCGCTTTTCAACCTATGTAATGAATGAACAAACACATAAAAATGGACAACACAATCTTCTTTCGAAAACTTTTATTCAATTCTCCATAAGTTTATGTTTAAAAGCAAAATGCGAACCATTACGAGCTCATCGAGGCCGAGATGTCTCCGATGAAAGAAATCAAAACAACTGAATTTAATTGAGCGCGTTATAAACAATTCTCCCGAAAACTAGCGAGAACACAAAAAAAAGTCAATCACAGATTGATATCAACATAAATTCCCATCGAAAAATGTATTTTGTTTTACCTTTAAGTCCCTCCACTGCTTGGAAATTGTTTAAATCTCCGCTTCTTCAGTTCTGAAACCCGAAGTGACAAACATCTTCCCGCATTGCTCCCACCTCGAAGCAAGATTTTATCTCTGAAAGCTCTTCTATTTCCACTATAGCGGCTTCTGAGTATCCCTTAATTAGTATCCCTGTCTTCAGTAGCAAACCGCGAAAAAATTCAGGAGAATAACGACTTTAATTTAAACGGTTTTCTCCGCTAAACGCAGCAGTGTTTTCCCAGGTGACGTGAAATTGCAAAGATCCCGGTTGTTGGGTGGCGTCATACGCGCATGTTTTGCGACGGTCTATGCGCCCGCGAGTTAACCCTAAGCGCCGGCGGCGCCGGCGGCGGCGGGCACACAACGCGCCCGCGAAACATTCCGCTAGCCATGACCATGAAAAATGACGGGCATGGGTTCTATGGTTCTCTGGTTCTATGAGTATGGCGCTCCGCGCGGGCCTTCGGCCCGCAGAGCTCCGCTATTACCATAATGGAAGTCAGGATAAACCAAGCTGTTATACAACATTTTCAAAGTTGTTGATTGATATAAAAGCGAATCCTACAGAGGATACCTATAGCTTTTTATAAAATAACTGAGATACTACGCGCGTTCTGATTGGTCAAAGACCTATTGACTATTGTGCCGGTAAACTCATAGAAAACCGCGCGAGAGAAATTACTGTAAAGTAAACAAACTGTTCAATTTTCCGTTACCGCATCAACACAAGCGTGAGGAAAAAGAATTTCACAACTCGAGCCGGTTTAGTGTCTTATTGCATATTGTGGTCTGTTGGAAGATGAGAACAGAAGATTTGTTTCTTGTAAACAATAAGTTGCTGCTCAAACCTACAAAATAAAAAAAATTCCCCCGCACGCAAGCAAAAAACGGCTTAACGACAAAAGAACACTGAGCTTATTTTAAAACTGATATCAACAACAGGAATATATTTTCATTTAACATTGGCTTGGAAAGGCTTACATGCAGCGATCAATGACAATCAAAACAACCTCGATATGTACTTTGTGAAGTTCACTGGGCTGAAGGTTTAGTGAAAAGCTAAAAAATTGTGGATCCCAAAGAGCAAACAATGACTTTCAAACTGAGGAAATTTTAGATTTAAATTCACTGAACTGAAGTTTATAAATGTAACAGTTTCTACAAATCCTAAGATAACTTCTAAATATTAAGACGGATTTTCACAGTGGAATTAAAAAGCAAGGCTTATAGCTTTGTTGTTTAGGATAATTATTTTACGCCGATTCCATTATAAATAAGTCTTACGCTTTATCGTGTTTTGCTTTTGAGATTTTTTTTATGGAATACGTTTGTACCGGATGCAGTTTAAATTCTGATTATGTGTCCAAGCAAGGATGATCAATTAGCAAGAAGAAAATGAAGCTAACAAAAATTATAGGTTTATGGTTAAACAAATTATTTGCATGAAAAAAATATACGGGCTTCACTATACACTTCAAAGTAAGTAGATAAAGTCGAAAACATTTTCAGAAGCTGAGTTTCTGGAACTAACCTTTATTCCAATTGAAAAATTCTTGAGAAGAAGGCAATCTTTGAATCCAACATACGCCATAAAAATTGTAGGCTTCCAAACTTTCCTCGTACATTCATGTTTGCAGCGGCAGATTCCGGGCACAATTTTCTGGATTTCCCATTCAAAGAACATTTGAATCATTGAATATATTTTCTTCTTTCAGCTGATAAATTTCAACTGACGAATTTCAAAGCCCTGAAACTTTTCATCGCCTTCGTTGAACCCGCGAATTTGTCAGTGCGGCTTTGTCAGTGGCATCTTGTAAAGTTCATTCTTTCAGCCGATTTGATTGGTTTTCCCGCGTCATCCGATGAATGTTATGAGAACAAGCTACTTGATCGGCACAAAACTACAACAAAATTCTTTCTTTCCAAATGCTTTTCATAGTTATTTCATAAAAGCAATAGAACACATTTTCTATGAGTTTACCGGCGTTATAAACCCACTTGGGATGTTGGGAGAACACTCGAAAAGCTTGTAAATCACACGCCTGCGGCTCGTGATTTACAAGCTTTTCTCGTGTTCTCCCAACATCCCGCGTGGGTTTATAACACAGGTAAATTGATAGAAAATGTGTTCTATTGCTTAAAGAGATTTTCTTTGCAATATGATCTATACGATAGTTCCATGTTAAATGCCAGTCAATTATTAAGCCAATAAAGTTGGTCTTATCAACTCTTTGAATTTCTAGGTTGTTAAAATTAATGTTTACCATTGCTTTTTTGTCGACTTGAATTTCAAATATCGACTCGTTTTTCTTGTCACGATATCTGCTCAGTATGATATAGTTTCTCAACTTATATTTTAAAAATCCCAAATTTAATATATTTTTATTACTGTCGATGTATTTTAGATTTCTCGACTTATGCTTTTCAACGTGTTTTTTATTATATAGCATTGATATGTTTTTGTCCGCAATGCGGAACGCAATATTTATGCAAGCTGTTCATTCATCGTCTCTATTCTAGTTACGCACGTAAAGCCATGTTAAACGCACGTAAAATTACGCGACAGTAGAAATTCAGCTTAAGCCGTGAAAATAAACAAATTTGAACCAGTTGAAAGTTTTTTTTTTTTGCATTTTTGCGATGTTTATAAGCCGTTTTAATGGGAACCTCCATTGTTATAACAAATTGACGTTAAATTGTTGGAAATAAAGTCTAAATTAAAAATTTTTAAAAAGTAGGTGCAAATATAATTTTAGTGTATAAAAAAATGGATATGAATAACGTCTATTTTCGCTTTCAAATTTCCCGCGCGCTGCCATTTTGAATATTTATGACGTGTTACGGTTGTCTTATTGTTGCATACAAAAGAGCTTCGATTCTTAACAATAGCGGCAACCGTAACACGTCACAAATATTCAAAATGGCGGCGCGCGGGAAATTTGAAAGCGAAAACAGGCGATATTTATATCCATTTTATTTGTACACTGAAATTATATTTACACCTGCTTTTTAAAAAATTTAAATTTCGACTTTATTTCCAACAATTTAACGTCAATTTGTTCTGACAATGGAGGTTCCCTTTAATGGAACTTATGGTGAATCCAATCTTTATGATGAGATTACTGAAGTGGAACACCAAGATGTCCACTCCATATATTTTTACAAAATACTCGTTTGCCTACAACACTTCAACAAAATGCTCTTGCGCTTCAAACCTTGGTCCAGATGTGAAGTTTTTAACTTCTACACTTCCATAAACATTCTAGAATCTAAATCTGTTTTAAACGTTGTGAATTTTTGTTATGACGTAAGTGCAAACAGAGAATACAAATTTGGTTCAAGCCACACACGCATTTAATATGGCTGAGAACACAAAAACCGAAAATTGCACGTGTATTAAACACAAAATCATGTCCAATACTGTCACACTGATACGGACCGTGAGTAAACGTTGACGGTCCGTACCTCGCTTACGGTCCGTAACCTTCTAACTTTACGTAACTATACGGTCCGTGTTCTGTCTGTATACGGAGCGTGTATCTCATTATCACACTCAGTCAGTGTGAATTACTTTTTACTATCCGAACGATTCGTAAGAACCGTACGTTTCGCACGGAACGTTATCCTTGCTTACGGTACGTGTTCTGTCTGTATACGGAACGTGCATCTCATTATCACACTCAGTCTACTGTCCAAACGATTCGTACGAACCGTACATTTCGTACGGAACGTAATCCTTGCTTACGGAGCGTGCATATATCTCGTTCTTTAAGCGTGAGGCGGCAAACAACGTGCCACTGCACTAAATATCTATCTTACTGTGCTACGCTTTCAAATATAAACAAATACGCGAGCCGAAAGTTAAACCCGAACATACACGCGAGAGGAAATAAAGGAACCTACACATATATCTCGTTCTTTAAGCGTGAGGCGACAAACAGCGCGCCACTACACCAAATATCTATTTTGCTACAATCAATCAATCAATCAATCAATCATCTTCATTTATTCACGAAATCTCATCATAAAAATGCTCTTCCAGAGAGCCGTGCAATAATATAATCATGCAATAAAAACTAAAAATGGTCATTAAAACTATACTAAATTACAAATATGATAAAAACGATTTCAGGCTTGTCTGCCCTTTAGTAGTATTTGATAGACTATTCCAGAGAACTGCCCCTCTATAGTGGAAGCTATTTTTTCCTGCCTCAGTATACGGTCTTGGTACAAATAAATTATATGTTGAGTTTCTTAGATTGTAAGAATACATAGAGTTTGTACTATTAAAAATTTGAGCCAAATGATCAGGTACATTTCGATTTTTCAATTTATACATTATTATGGCTAGTTGTCTTGTCCGTCGTGTTTCAAGATTATCCCATTCAAGTTCATCCAGTATCTCAACTGATCGTCCAGCGTAGTTAGAGGAGGTTATCACCCTGGCAGCTCTGTTTTGGAGGGTCTGGAGTCTGTTACACATCCCTTTCCCACAACTCCCCCACACTATGCTACAATAATCGAAATATGGTAGTACAAGGGAGTAGTACATCATAATTAATGTATGATAAGGTAAGAGATGCCTTACACGTCTCAGAACGCCAATCCCTCCAGAGGTTTTCTTAGCAATTTTGTCTACATGATCTCTCCAAGTTAATAATTGATCTATTTCAACACCAAGATATTTATACGTCTTATCCCTTACAAGGGGTTTGTGATCGACATGAATATTAAACTGGTGCTGAAGATACGCTTTCAAATATAAACAAACACGCAAGCCGAAAACTAAACCCGAACATACACGCGAGAGGAAATAAGGAACCTACACATATATCTCGTTCTTTAAGCGCGAGGCGACAAACAGCGCGCCACTAGACCAAATATCTATTTTGCCACGATACGCTTTCAAATATAATCAAACACGCGAGCCGAAAACTAAACCCGAACATACACGCGAGAGGAAATAAGGAACGTACACAGATATCTCGTTCTTTAAGCGTGAGACGACAAACAGCGCGCCACTACACCAAATATCTATTTTGCTACGATACACTTTCAAATATAAACAAACACGCAAGCCGAAAACTAAACCCGAACATACACGCGAGAGGAAATAAGGAACCTACACATATATCTCGTTCTTTAAGCGTGAGACGACAAACAGCGCGCCACTACACCAAATATCTATTTTGCTACGATACGCTTTCAAATATAAACAAACACGCGAGCCGAAAACTAAACCCGAACGTACACGCGAGAGGAAATAAGGAACCCACGGTTCAACAAAATACACGAAAATATTCTAAGTCCCCTTAATGATATGCAATTCACGGACCGTGGTTTCTTGATTACGGTCGGTCTGTTCAGTTCTCAAACCGTACGCTCCGTACGGATCGACCATTACGGTCGGAAAAAATTCCACGGACCGTAACTTAGCTTTCACGGAACCTTACTGTGCGTGTATAGAAAATATTGATATTTAATTACCTTGACAGCAGTGGAAGACGACGTTTTATAGTCCGCAACACACTTCTTCCAACGCAAAGAGGGTCAACACACAGGAGGCCTTGTTACAACTAGTGATCTCATTGGTCAAATATCTATTTTGCTACGATACGCTTTCAACTACCTGTGTCAAACCTCTATTAAGCGGTCACCCTCGGAAAGATAGCCAACTGACCGCAGGTTGACCGCTTAATAGAGGTGTTCTAAATTTAGCAAAATAATTGGCAAAAATTGAACTAGAATGCGAAATGATGGTCACATGGTGTACATTTTATTGTTAACAACAACTGTATCGAGGGATTTGATAAGTGACCGCTGAATAGAGGAGGGATGTGGTGACCGCTTAATAGAGGTTTGACTGTATAAACAAACACGCGAGCCGAAAACTAAACCCGAAAATACACGCGAGAGGAAATGAAGGAACCCATCGGCGAACCCTTTTGAGTACACACGGTTCAACGAAATACATGAAAATATTCCAAGTCCCCTCAATGTTATGCAATTGATTACGGTCCGTCTGTTCAGTTCACGAACCGTACGCTCCCTACGGATCGATGAACAGTTTGGGGTACACACGGTTCAACGAAATACACGAAAATATGTAATGTAATGAGATGCAATTCACGGACCGTGGTTTCTTGATTACGGTCCGGTCGGAACAGGCGGATCCTCCCATATATGAGCTATATAGGCATGTGCCGCTGTGCAGGGTATGGTTTTCAGGCAGTTTAGTCTGGGATAGGGTATAGTAATAAGAGAATTTTGGTCTAGAATAGAGTATCATTTTCCGCAAAACTGATCAGTTGCGTGAAGAATTTAGTCTAGACACGGTTTACTGACAAATGGCATTTAAAAATCGGTACGGCGGGCAGTACGGCATTTTTACTGACTGGTTACTAATAACAAAGAAAGCATTCAAAAATTTGGTCTAGGATAGGGTTTTCGTTCTTTAGCTTAGAATAGGGTTGCAAAATGCAGCTAAGATGGTCTAGTATAGGGAAAGGGTCTCAGAGTCCAAGCGGCACACCCCCGCCCAAAAATTTCCCGAGTACCACCCCCCCCCCCCCCCCCTCCGGGGCTTTCAGCATACCGCAAAATCTCTCCGTGTGTTGCCTTGAGAAGCAAAAGAAAGAACTACAGCGTCTAATTCTTGGTTTTCACATAACGTCATAAAAATTCAAAATTCTAAAGTATACGTCCTACAAAGCTGTTTCTAACATGGTATGTGGATACCAGTGTTAAAATCTTTCACAAAAAGTTTCAGATTTTAACGATATTTTGCTTCCGATTTATATTATAAAGGTTTTAAATGTGTCACGCAATTCGTCACGCTATTTCAGATAAGCCGTGAAAATAAACAAAATTGAATCAGCTGAAAGTTATTGTTTGCATCATAGGTGCTTATAAGCCGAGTGAATGGAGCTTATAACAAACGCAATACTTTTTGATTTGATTTGAATTTTTGGCCGCCATGTTAACATGGCCGCTCCATACATTTCTTACTAAAAATGTCTAATACTCGTTTGCCTATAACTCTTGAACGAAATGCTCTTGCGCTTCAAAATTTGGTCCAGATGTGTAGTTTTAAACTCTCAACAATTCCATAAACATTTTGGAATCGAAATCTATTGTTTAGTGCTTCTGAATTTTGATATGACGTAAGTGAAAACCAAGAATTGCAAGTCATTTCAAGACAGTGAAAGGCGTTCATGGATGGATAGGACCGTTTTAAAGTGTGTTTGCTGCTTATTTCTGTAGGATTTTTGTTCCGGCAAGTTTTGTGTTTTATAACTCGAGCTTTGAAGTGTCGGCTTGTGAATGTAGTGTAGTCTTACTTTTATACCCGTGAATACGCGCGAGCGTAATGAACAAGTTATCACAAGTTATCACTCACTCACTCACTCACTCACTCACCCACCCACCCACCCACTCACTCACTCACTCACTCACTCACTCACTCACTCATTCGCTCCTTCCATCAGCTGTAATCTTAGTGAGTAATGCTTTGTTAAGAAGAACTTGAATCCAGTGATAACAATAATTAATTGATGTAAACGAATATAAAAAAAAAAACAAAAAGCATGAAGATGTTTCGCATTTGGAGTCTTTAGTGCTACATTAATATCGATCTAATTGGATTTTGCAACCGAGACACGCGTTTTGATGCGTATCTATCTTAATTGAGCATGTGTTCCCCGATAGTGTAGTAGATTGAGATTTTGACTTACGGCCGGGAGTGACAGTCGAAGAGCCAGAGTCCAAGTCACGCTCAGGACATTTTTTTTTTTTCTTTCTTCGGACTTGACATTATGAAGTGATGTTACTATATTTTTTTGGCGTTCGTCAAAAATCCTTACGTTTAATTAAAAAAAATCGAACCGTGTCAGTGTGAAAACGTAAGCTTACGGCAATATTGCGTTACGCATTACGCGTTAGCATTTCTTCTCCACGGGTTGGCTCTTAGGAGCCTTTAATTGGACATAATTTTAAGCTTGTGTTTCTCCGTAAAAGCACTCAAAACACTCGGAAATCAATGCTGCAATGAGTTAAAGGCGCCACGAGGTCAAGCTGTGTACAGCTTCTTGTTGTTTATACGATGTACTGAATTCTACGCACAGCTGACGTCATGGAGAATTGTTTTCTCTGTTTCGTCCAACATGGCGGATAGTTAAGTTTTGAAAATGAGGGCAAGTAAAGGCATTGAAAAAAAGAGAGAAAAAGGTTTGTTTAGTTTTGTTGAAGTGGAAAATGCCGACATTAGACAAAAATCCTGGAACAGTCATAATCACAGCCCTGAGTAGCTCTGAGTGCTAAGAGGCTGATTTTTCTTTCCTGTTATTTTATAAAACAAATGCATTCCATCTTGCTGTGCGTCTGTTCAGTTATAGATCACAGAAAACGTTAAAATTACCACATTTTGACATCTTCTGTGATCTATAACAGACGCACGGTAAAATGGAATGTATTAATATTTGTTAAACAGTCTATGTTGGTGTAGAACTCTTTAGTGGAATATGTGTTTCACTTCCATTCTCCCCTTCTCAGTAGTGTCAGGTAACCTTTAACACACTCCTGTTTTGAGATTCTTTGAAGAGAATGTTTTTTTTCCCCAAAGAGTACTGAAGCCATTGACCAGTCATCTGAAATTTCTTCACTGCAACTAACACAAGGATAATAAGTGTTTTTATTTGGTGAAATTTCGTTTTGTAATAGGTGTGATGGAAAATGTGTTGTCTCTTTACCCTGGTCAGTCGTGGGACACCAGTATCCTGCCAGTATTGTCCAGTTATGGTGAACCATTCATGGATGCTGTCTG